>JAMKCH010056823.1:0-280343 GCA_023653785.1 Ophioderma brevispina | reverse complement strand
AGAATTTAAATTTAGGCATTTCTGCGCATGGGTTTGCCAGCGCTTTTCTTATATTACTTCGGTAGGTGCTGCGACTTAAACTTGAAATACAGGGGTGTTTGACGTTGTGGCCATAAAAATATGGGTGCGTTGGGAAATCTAATGCTATTCGGCTATATTAGGTTATCCAATAATTTGATTAATATATCAATTCCATATCAGCATTACTCTGCTTTCTTTTCAGAAATGCAGGTGGGTGAGGCCTTATCATTTTTCATGCGCTTCGCGTGAAAAAAATAGTCAAAGGTCCTGACATATATTTTGCAGCATGCTTAGAGTTTCAGGATTTATTCTGTCTTTACTTGTTTAAATATCTTACAGACATTTTGCAAGTAAGTTTTTGGTTAGACTTACTTTACTTGTAGGATACCGAGGAAGTGAGTAACGGAAAGTGTGATGTACATATCAGGCAAAACATAAAGGTATTGTGGATCTACCTCCCAGTCGTGTGTTAGAACCAGGGGCGGGGAGGTGGGTACAATTGATCCTCAATGAATGCTTGGGGCCACGGGAGTTTCTCAAGATATTGGAGATAACGCACATCATATTCAAGACCTCCCATGTTTTTCAACCCCATTTGATGTCGTATTGTTGGTGCTGTTTTTGGATGATTTTGGGCAGTTCGGTTAATCGGGTGCTTTTGTTAAGAGCCTCGTTTTTCTTCAATTCCCTGTGGAATTTCAGCTTTCACGCGGCTAGTGTTAGGTTTCTGATATTAAAGTTCAAAAAAAGGGGGGGGGTTGTGTAAATTTTTGTGTCACAAATTTCTTGGCGGAAAAATGCCGTGAAGTTAATATTTTGATGTTTATATTAGATGTCAATCCATTATGAATTTAGGACAAAGTATGGGAGGTTAGGAGAACGGCCTGGCCAATTGTACGGTCGAATGGCAATTGATCCTTCGTTGGTTGCGTCTTCCAGGAATTCCTTCCGAGGCCAGCCAATGAGGTCGGATACAGATCAGGTATGGTTAACCTTAAAAGGCTATAGGTTACATATTTGTCAGACCATTAAATATTTATCAATTCCGGTTCATTTCTGCCTGTATGCAAATGAATGTTTTGATAGCAAAATAAATTGACCTTGTGGTCCTGCATGTGACAGATGCCCAGTTGCAATCCGGGTGTGACAGCCTATTTCTTAGCTCTGTGGGACCAATGTTTTGTTATTTATTATTATTATTATTATTATTATTATATATTTAAATGTTATTATTATTATTATTATAAATCTTAAGCTTTACCCCGGTGACCTCGAAACCGTGCATGACTCTATCTCCACTTAAACTAATGACCGTAGATATAGTAACTATATTTTTTAATAATCATTATGAACAGCTGATATTTGGTGAGGTTTTTCAAAACACGATCCCACCATTGTTGGAGTGTTTTACACTTTGACACATTATTATGTAACAATTTAGAAGTATGGACACCAACATTTTTTTCTGTTCAATTTTTAAAAAAAAAAAAAACTTTCTTGCACTATTCCTTAATTATTCCTCGTTTATGGTGAATAACTGAAACTGAAATAATGTTGACTGCGAGCATTTGAAAAGTAGGAACATGATCACCGATATTTAACGAGCTGCACTGGCACATTTTCATAAAATATGAAATTTCTTCAATTGGCTCGCAGATGATATTCTTCTTTTGGCCATTGGAAAGAATAAGAGATATATTTAACACATAAAAATAAATACAGCGAGGGACATTAATCAGAGCCTAAAGTCCACTAAGGTAATTTGTAGGCTAACTTCAATCAACAAAGGTGTCCTATTACACGATATCATATACTCGTACTCATTGAAGTAAAACCCAAAGTCACAGACAGGCAAACAAGGTGCCATGCCGTGGTTTTTGTTTTACAACGCCATGCTGATCGGTCTGCGAATTATTCGCCCGTCGACATTATTATAAACTCTTTCTGTTTACCCATACGCCGCGCTGATTTGGGCTTATATTCATGGAGGGCTAATGCATAAAGAGCTTATTGGAAAATCGTGAGAGCGAATTTTGGGTTCTTGACCAAATGTGGAAAATGATTCCGAAAAACACACTACTTTTGGCGGCCATTTAACTTGATCAAAATGGCTGGCGACACCACTCCATTCTTTTGGCAAGATATTGCAATGACTTTTTTCCCTTCACTTTATAGACATGCGGCCGTATTCAATGTATATACAAATCAAGTAAATATTTTTTAAAAAAAAGCAGGTAGACCGATTGTAACATTATACGTGCAATAAGTGGGGACCGATTGCATTTTTGCTAACCATTATTCCTAAAACCATCCTGTCAACTAATAATTGACTGCATCATTGATATCTCTAGTACAGCGCGGGTGTTTCAGCAACTTACTCGACTAGAGAATCAGCGTTTTGTGGCACCAAACCATGGCTTGAGTATGTTAGCGGTTTCACAACACATCAACATTATTACTGATATGAGTGCTATGCATGCAGTTAAAGTCAGCCGTCATCTCGTAGCACACCTTTCATAGCGTATAGCAAATGGGGATTTAGGTCCCTTGCCCAAAGGTGAAACCTATGAGAGACTTTGAACTTTTAACGTCTACCAAAATATTGGTTGCTCTTGGTACATTATGGCACTACTACTTTGGCATGGTCTTTACTGATCGCCATTGCCTCGCAGTGCAGTTCCTTGACGATAACCCAGGTAAAGACATTTGCCGAACCCTTGTCAATGGAACCAGCATTGATACGACGGCTACATCAAGCCATCGCAATAACATTGCTTTTGCTTCTACCAACGCGACTGAGCATTCCATCTGGATTTTTACACTCCGTAATTATTCAGAATTATAGTCCGGAACGAACAATGTTATAAACGGAAAATCAAAAGGCAATGAAAGTAAGAACCCTCGGCGAAAGTCATTACCGCAAATGCATTGTATTGTTCCAATAACGTCCACTGGAACCCTATCTCAACCCTAAACCTACAACCCAACCCCCAAACTCTAACGTAATCCAAATCTTAAAACGGTAATCCTAACCCGTTACGCTTCACAGGCCCATTACCCAAATCCCGAGTAACTGTCGAAGAAGCTAGTATGTTGACGAGAATCGCGCGTTCACGACTTACTAGACTTTATGGTTTTCACACCTCTTAATTAAACTGCTATACTGTCAGTGTAAACACGTCATCAAGAAACTCTTATTTCTTCGCTATAATGTCACTGTACCTAATATTAGGTTTTCTTTCCCCTCAGAAGATCTTGATACAGTCAGCCTGCCAAGCATGGAAATAACAAGGGTCGACCAGCATCCGTGAGAAATCGGCACCCGACAAAATTCATCGCCCGGCACGGACTATTGAATAGACGCAACTCGGCCATTTTTTCCCTGCAAAAGAGAGATGTAATTCGCTGAAAAATTTTAAATGAGTGATGGACACTTCTGATTTCATATGCTCCTTTAAGCAGAACCGTAACAATGATATCTAGCTGAAAATGCAGCCATGTATAGAGCAATCCAAGCTTTTTTGAGGGGTCAGCTGAGGTATGTGCCCCTGTCACTAATTCTAAATTAATGCCTGGCAGTAGGGTTCGGGGGTCATTCGAGGTGTGAAATCTTAAACGCCAGTACATGCGACTAACGGGCGAAAGCTACGTATGTCTAGTACTAAACTTTGGCGGTATCTCGTGATTTTTTGTGACTACTTCAAATCGGGGTAACTTGCCTAACTATAGTCAGGGACAGAATAAGGCTACCAATTGCGCGTCTGGCGTATTGACGGTGGCAAGAACGAATGACAACTGTCAACATTAAGCTGATTAATACAAAAATGTTACTTTTTTGCGAATTATTGTGTCCTTTATCGAAAAAATTCAAAACGTAAAAATCTGAAAACCTGTTAATTTTTGATTTTTTTTACATCGAGAGCGTAAAAAGCCTGTGGAATGTAAAATTGAAGACACTTCTTTTGGTTTGTAAATTGTTAATATGTGACAAATATTGGGAAAATGATCTTTAGATCTATTTAGTAACTCTTGTGCTACACATGGGAACCACCTTAAATCGGGCATTTCTTACATTTTAAAATCATATTTTGGTCGAACATACCCCGCCCACACTACACATTCGAACCATCACAGTCCGCGCCGCACTGAGTGACAAACCCTTGACATAAGCGCAATTGGTCGCCTAATTCTGTCCTTGATTATAGTAACTTACCTACGATCCTCAGCCTATTGTTTACTTACTCGGCCGGTTACTCTTTCTGGGACCAAGAATAACGGCGAGTTTAAATTTTCGCAAGTCAAATCTGGACGCCTATGTATGGACATATTATTTGGTAACACGGAAGTTCGACCACGATGAACCCTTTGATATATTATGAATGCAAAAATTTAAGTTTGCTAGGTCTTTCCAGCCATCACGCATTGCATCATAAATAGTGTGATATTTAAATTTAAAACAACAAATTGTATTCTCTGTTTCCCCTCTTTTGAGTTATGCTACCATATTCCCCATTCGTTTTGTCTAGGCTTTGAGAAGGTGTGTATTAGACATGCTCTTAACCCCTTGATTTTCTAATACTTCCAAATTCAATATTTTAAACATTTTATGTCCAATGTTTGGTTTAATTTTTTAGACATTTTTCCAGCTAAAAATACGTTATGGACACCGACTACATGATTATTTTATCTACCACTCTTCAACCAATTTCCAAGAGATAACCCACCTATATGAACACACAATTTTATCCTCACAAGAACACCCAAGTGGCCGATGTCTACCAAACTACCAGAAGGCTCTCAGGTGTTTGAAAGTTCAATATCCTATACCGCTCTTTTGTTATATGGATCAACAATATTTACCTAAACCCGCCATTCCAAATTTAAGCAAAATTAGTTGATAAAGAACATACGAAAGAAAAAATGAACTGTTCATCTCTACAAATTGAAAGTGTCTTTTAGATAACTCTAAACTTCGAATTAATCCTTAAATAGCAATTTCCCTATAGGGGGTGGGGGTTTATGGTTTTCAACTGTCAACATTTGGGGTTTCTAGCCAAATTAGATATCATAATAGTTAAAGTGTAAACTTTCAGCTGAAAGTGTAAAGTTATTTTTGAATTTTTGTTTAATTCAATGGGACATCCGTACTCAATGTTTCTGGCTAATTTACCCTCGTCTTACCAAGGGGGGTGGTTACCACCCCCCTACTGAACTTTGCTCCGGTGCGCTAAAATGCCAAAAGCTTGCGTAAAAAGCTTCCGGGTAATCGTTTTCTCATCCTTTCCGGTCATTTTAGCGAAAAAAATGTGAAGGTAGCACCTTCACCGGGGTTAGGGTATGCCGGCAAAGTCGAAGGGTAGGGGGGTGGTTGCCACCCAAGAATATTTTAGAGTACATTTTTGAAATTATTATGCATAGTATTGCTCTAAAACTCTATTTATCCATTGGTATCAAAATCATAAGCATCGGGTGCTTTATAACGAATTTATAACGAATTTATAACCACCCCCTTGGTAAACCGTGTTACAAAAAAGGCTTGGTAAGACGAGGGTTAAGTAAGTGAGTCAAATCAGGTGTAGAAGTAATTATAGTCCGCCGTACTCACAGTCCGGCTATAACGGTAACGAACAATGCTTCAGTTGACTCTTCACGCAACATTAGTTTCACGCTTTATTCCGTTCTCGTCTATGGAGCCCAGACTGTGGCTCCCGACGGACTATAATTACTTTCACACCGGCTTCATAGTGCCTTGCCTATTTTCGGGTAATAGTTCTATAGCTATAAGGGGATAGCCTTTCAATGGCCTGGGGCTGAAGGGTAATAACTAATTATATGAAAATGCTGTCAAATTGTTGGTCTTATAATATGTGCTAACACTCAGTATACATTTCGTGCATGTTTATATTTTCTGTTGAATATTTTTTAGAGCAAACATGTTGAAGGTCTACACAGTCTATAGTGGTGGCCATCTTTAGTCTTAAAAAGTGTAACATAACGAGAAAAAAAAAGGTTTCTTAGGTCAAAATGACCAAACAAATAATTTGCCACCAGTTTCGACAAAATCGAAGGACTCTACAATTTCGCCCCAGGATGACCTTAACCACTTTTGCCTTACAGCTATTAAACTAATGTCCACATATAGGGCAAACTAAACATTAGCATAACCTGGCAAACATATCGGTGAACAAAATAAACTCAATTAGAACACTCTCATTTTACCCCTGTACAAAACTCAAGTACACGATGCATTTGCATTTAGTTCGGCACTTTTTACAGTAAGTACTTCGACTAAGCTATAGCCCTGAATGAGTACGATCGAATATGTTTCAAAAGCACAGATAAAAGACGGATTTGCACCCAGGACTTTTCTTGTACAGGTGTTTAGGCCTCATATATAAAATATTATGTTACTCGCCGGCAAGTGTCACAAATTAATGCAGGCCTATAATTTGTTTATGTATATTTTAACCATACTCAACTGGGAAAATGTGTTTGAAAACCATCCATTTCCATTTAAAATAGTAAACTTAATTTAATATTGAGTATTTATTAATCTTTCCCTGGAGATAGCCAGCGCACACAAGTGTTGAAAAAATGTAATGTAATACTTATGTGATGTCACTACAATTTTAACGCTCTATTAGTCTGAAAGTAAACCAAAACACTACGCTAGTCCAAATTTCGGACTATCGACATAATTTTCACTGTTATACTGCGCTAGTCAGAAAGTGAAAAATACTGTGTTAGTCTAAATAGCAGAGTAAAGATATAGAACATGACCCCCCCAAAAATTGGCATTTTCTGGTAGATTAAGGTCAGCTTAACAATATATCAAAAGTTGCACAAAATCGAAGTCCCAGAAAGTGTTCAAACTATGACATAAACAAAATGGCCGCCATCCGCCATTTTGAAAAACATAAATCCTCACATCTCTGGCAATAAATGAGCTAAAAGGACAAACAAGATGTCATTTCCTACTAATTCTAGCATAACAAATCCATTAAAAAGGGTTTTATTAAGTTGAGATATCATCTTGACCTCTAAATCCAATATGACCGCCATCCGCCATGTTGGAAAGTACAAATTCTTGTATCTCTGGTACCGGGTGGGCCAAAACGACAAACAAGATGTCATTTCCTATTCCAGCATAACAAATCCATTAAAATGGGTTTTATGAAGTTGAGATATCATCTTGACCAAATGCAATAATGGCCGCCATCCGCCATGTTGGAAAGTACAAATTCTCTTTATTAATTATTAATTGTAGCATACGAAATACATTAAGATGGTTGATGTAAAGTTTTGAGAGCACCTTGACGTCTTCAAAATGGCCACTGTCCTCCATTTAAAAAGTGAAACCATAAATCCTGTTAAGCATCAGACAAATTACAATGGCAAATGAGGTGTAATTTTCTATTCCGGCCGATTACAAATTTATTCAAATTAAAAGGAATTTTTAGTTGGCTATTTGTCCATAATTCGTAGCTATCAATCTATCACAATTTGACATTATGTTGTTTACAGTGTAATTGTGAAATTTTTGAAAGTAACAGAAAGTACAATTTCACATTATTCACCTCATCACCAAAATATGGCCGAAACACTTGTTTGCTGTAGTAGATGAGATCGACGACACTATTAACTATTACAATTTAGTCTTCAAGTTCATCATCATCTGAGACTGGTTCTTGGTCTATGTTTTCTTGTGAATGTCCACAAGCTGTGGTGAAAACTTTTTTGGAAAGGTACCTGTAGTGTAATGATTCCAAAGACTCTGATTGCTGATCATTGAACAGGGACACCATTGGGTTGCAGCCTTCATCTTTCTATAGATTCAGATCTATATTGGTAGTAAAAATACTCTGGAACAAACTCGTAACACAGGGTTACCATGCATGACTTTGAGGAAAACAGATTTCTTGCCAGCCCCAAATATTCTTGAAGTAGTATGCATTGGCAGATAGATACAGATAGGAGCAAATGCCATCACTGAATAAGCGCTTCAGAAGCTCGATATCATACACATATGTTTTCTCTTTGTGTCTGTCAGACCAAAAGTAAAGGTCATAACAACCCTTTTCTGCATATTGGAGAAATAGTATCAACAGATCTGTGTCTTCTCCAATTTGGATTGTTGACCTACATTATGCCATGGTGAAATTTGTTGCATTTTATATGTCTACCTTATTAGCGATCCTAGTTTTGCGACGTTCATGTGTGCTCACCAGTGTATCCATCAAAGACAACGCATGCTTTGCCATAGTGGTCAACTGTGAAAGATGCATAATAATCATCAGTATTGCAACTATACTATAAGTGTTTCCCTCTGTTCATTTCAAGCAATGTAAAAGAGAACCTCCATCAACAACATAGTGATCAGTCTTTGGCAATGTCTCAGGGGCAGCAGCCTCTGACGAGGACACATGTTCGTAAATAGCCATCAGAAATTGTGCTTTAAAACATGCTTGGCCTCAAAAAACGGATGGCGGATATGGTGAAAGTTCATGGCAAAGCACCTTATCTAATGACAGTTCTCCCGATTGTGATACCAAACAGGATTCTTTGAAATAACAGAGCTTGGTCATCAGTTACCTTGACAGCCCAATCAGATGCAAGGGTCTTGACTTTAGTTTTCCATTTGTAGCTATTATAAGAAAAGTCAGCTTGTCCTTCCATTTCTTTGACTGTATCTTTGCCTACTTTGAACAAATCTTGTACATTAACATCTTCACCAGCATTTATGCCTGTGAAAATGTTTCTCAAGGCCTTTTCTCATGTGAAGGGAGAATGCTGTTCAAACTTGGCTGTAAGACTTCTCAAACCCCAACCAATCAACAGTGAGCTGGCTCTACCGTCTACAACATATTTAGCTGCTGCCTAATACGCAAGAAGAACAACTAATTGGTACATGATGCCGAATGCAACAAAGATACTGCCACGTAATCTATGCAGAAGGAGATGCAGATGTTGATATATAGCAAAATGGCAGTCGCCATGGCATAGTTTAAATCAAAAATCCAAATTGGGGAAGACACAAATCTATTAATACTTCTTCTCCATTATGCAGATGAGGGCTGCAATAACCTTTACTTTTGGTCTGACAGAGACAAGGAGAAAATATATGTGTATAATATAAAGCTTTTGAAGCGCTTATTCAGTGATAACATTCGCTCTAATCTGCTGTTTGCCCATGCATTTTAAGGTTGCGATACTACTTCAGGAATATTTGGAGCTGGCAAGAAGTCTATTTTCTTCAAAGTAATTCATGGCGATCCTGTGTTATGAACTTGTTCCAGAGTATTTTGTACTCCCAAAATGGATTCTGAATCGATAGAAAGTGAAAGCTGCAAAGCAATGGTGTCCCTGTTCAATGGTCAGAAATCGGAGTCTTTTTGGTAAAGGCATACCAGGGCATTAACAGCAGAAACTAACATCTGGTAGAAACCACTGATGGGTTGGCGCCGAGATAGCGATTAACCTCCTTTTTTTTAGCCGGCCAGATGATTAGTAGCAGGAATGCGCTCAGAAAGGGCATACCAGATGTCAGATGTGGGCAGTTGAAGGAATAAATGATCTCTGATGGCTGACCATGTTAGATCTTGGGGTCTTAACTGCAAGGTCATGAGATCGTACTGACCGCTGGAGATAAGGGTCTATACTCTGAGTTTTAGGCATCATTTGGCAAAGTAGTTCAGGAGCCTCCAGATAGAACATGCAGTGAAAGAGTGTAGTTTGCTACAAATGCTCTTCGGTGTTATACAATCTGAAAGGAAAGATTTCCACCAAAAACCTCCGCTACAAAACTCCTCTGTAGGAGAACATATTTACAGCTCATTCAATGGATGTGCAAGACTGATGGTCAAAATTCAACTGACTGGGACTGGATAGTACAAAGGGGAAATGATTTCCCCTCATGAACAAGTCCTGCACCAGATTTTCCACCGGAAATGATCCGATTCAATTGTTCTTCAGGATGCATCACAATGAAATGAACCTGTAGAAAGAATGGAATGCACCACACACAGCTTGTGGATATCATGTCAAAACAAGAACCAAGATCCAGTCTCAATGATGATAAACTTGACGACTAAAAAGTAATAGTATGGTCGATCTCGTCTTTGCCACATGTTGGTGATGATGTGAATAATGTCAAACTACTTTCTGCTATACTTGAAGAATTACACAATTATACTGTAAACACCATAATTTGAAATGAAGATCGATTTATAGCTGATAAAAAATCAACATGGCTACAAATTTTGGACAAATAGCCCACTAAAAATATCATTTTGTATTCTAATAGATTTGTAATGCCGGTGTAGAAGTAATTATAGTCCGGCGTACTCATAGTCCGGCTACAACGGTAAGGCATAGGGCACTCAATTCAGTTGACTTTTCACGCAACATTAGTTTCACGCTTTATTCCGTTATCGTCTATGGAGCCCGGACTATGACTCCCGCTGGACTATAGTTGCTTTCACACCAGATTTAATAGAAAATGACACCTAATTTCATTGTAATCTGTCTGATGCTATATAGGAGGATTTACACTTTCCTTATTTTCAAAATGGTGGACAGTGACCATTTTGAAGATGTCAAGATGCTCTCAAAACTTTAAAATTCTTATTCCTCAATTAATAAAAAATAACACCTTATTTTGCCATTTTTGCCCATCTGGTGTCATAGATAAAAGAATTCATACTTTTCAACATGGCGGATGGCAGCCACATTGGATTTAGAGGCCAATATGATATCTCAACTTAATAAAACTCATTTCAATGGATTTGTTATGCTAAAATAATAATAATAATAATACAAGAACTTATAAAGCGCCTACTTGCCAAAGGATACTAGGCGCAAAGAAGGAAGGAAGAAAAAACAGGAAAGCTAAATGTTGGCAAATAGGTGTGATTTAAGAAGCTTTTTGAAAGACATGATGGAATTAGCTCTCTTGATGGCAGGGGGCAAGGAGTTCCAGAGACGAGGGCCAATGATGGAAAAAGCCCGGTCTCCAAAACTCGCGAGACACTCACCGGCAGCTATGGAACGGAGAGAATATGAGGAATGTCTATGACTCACAGGGAATAGAGGTAGCTGGGGGTGGCAGATTTCAGAACCTTAACAATTAGTAGGAATTGTTATCTTGTTTGTCATTTTGGCCCATCTGGCACCACAGATACAATAATTTGTACTTTTCAACATAGCGGATGGCGGCCATATTGGATTTTGAGGGTAAGGTGATATCTCAACTTCATAAAACCCATTTTAATGGATTTGTTATGCTAGAATTAGTAGGAAATGACATATTGTTTGCCGTTTTAGCTCATTTATTGCCAGAGATATGAGGATTTATGTTTTTCAAAATGGCGGATGGCGGCCATTTTGTTTATGTCATAGTTTGAACGCTTTCTGGGACTTCGATTTTGCGCAACTTTTGATATATTATTAAACTGACCTTATACTACCAGAAAATGCCAAGAAACCTTCTGTTGCAATTTTTTTGGGTTAGTGTGGTTACATGTCCTATTTTGATCCTACTAGATAGCGAGGTAGGATTACTCGTAGCTACTAGAATAGGAATTTACCCCGATACACGTGGGCCTAAGTAAGGGATTGCACAAATGTAGTTTTTAGTTTTTGATTGCCTATTTCAAGGAAACTGACAGCACGAAAAAAAACCCACAATTTTACATAAGGCAGGACTTCAATGCTTCCAATCACGCCATCATTTGCCCGGGTGTACTTTACCCAAAATTGGGCCCATCTTTGTAGTAAGCATATTTTGAAGAAATATGACCTATTCATAGTAATTTGCCCAAACAATATGACCCATTCATATAACAATGTTCAAAAACACGGGCCATTCATATAAAGTGACATTTTAAAATAAGGAGCCATTAATATAGCTGGCCAAAATGACCCATCTTATAGTACAGTTCACATTTTAGACAAATTTTAGACACATGTTAGTAGTACTAGACAAAAAAAAATGACCCATTTGTATAGTAGCACTGGGAAAAAATCCGACCCAACCATATATAGTAATATGATGTAAAAAGACGACCCATATTGTTATAGTAGGAGATGAAAATGCGATTCATATCGGTGGCGCATTATGTACCTACCCATCTCCACTGAATACCCCCCGTCTGATAATAACGACGGAGTCCCTAAATGAAACATCCACATAGGTGCCCAGCAGCCACGGTAGGGGTCATTTACATTGAAAGGTGATATGGTATGTGACACCCGTAAAACCTTCATTTTCAGGCCAATTGTCAGTTCCACAGACGCTCGTTTAAAGCCCGAATCCACCTTTTTGTAAGAATCTGTTCTTCCCCCAATTTTACTTCAAATACCTCAAAATGGGATTTAAAGCCGTTGTTTCTGTCAAGAAAAGGTAAGAAACTTCCCAAATTTAAAGTTAATTAAGTTTCAGAGACCCGAATCAGTTCCGCAGCCCCATGTTTGATAATCTGGGTGTAAATACCTCTTAAAAATCAGAAAAAATATATTGCAAGAATCTTGCCATAGAGGCCTACAAAGGTCATGATTTGTATGTTATACTGTCATCTATTGGCCCATTTTCCATAGAAAGACGTGTAAAACTAAATTTTTAAGAAAATTATTTTTTTGATATTTCTTGTTTTGTTCTGGTTTCATCACATTAAATGAGACTTTCAACCAGCTGTGCCATTCGCCAGGTATATGTAATTGGTCTATCGAACAAAAAGCGTTTCGCTTTACACTCATCGCATGTAATATTCATTTTAGCTTCACTTAGTACTGATTGTTTGTACTATGGTTTTCATAATTGTTTTTAACCTTTTTAGGTATTTCTGCGCTATACAAGCACCTCATATTATTATTATTATTATACCTCCTGAATATCGCATCTCAGTACTGACCACAGTGACCAGGAAGACTTCACTGAATAAGCGAGCCAGACGTCAGTGAGACATTGTACCCAACCCTGGCAATATTTGAGATCCACTGTGTTTGGACACGATAAGAAGAAGTTGATACTATTACCTAATATACTCTGGCTCATAATTTCTTTGACAGTTTAGACCGTACCCGCGCTTTCCCGCCAAATCGCCGCATCGATCGTGAAGCACGTAGACGCAGTACACGCAAAGATCAACGCGCGAGTTTGTTATGTTCAAGCAATTATGGCACTCAGTATAAATAAGCGAGCCCTTGATTAGTTGTAGGGCTATTCATAGTGGATGGAAGAGAGACTTATTATAGTTTGTAAAAAAACACAGTGAAAGACTGGTTGATAGAGAGAGGGTATGCTACAGGTGGGACTGTAAAATGGTAGCGTAAAGTACACCTTACACGTATCCCAAAATAGCATTAAACGCATTATGTAGATGAACAATATGGGCAAATTTTGGCCAAGATTTTGTGATTACCTGTAAAGCCATTGGCGACGCGTCATGATTTCTAGATTAAATATATTTTTGAATTCATATTGAAGGCTATATCATATATAACTGACTTTAAAAGGGACATTCGGGGATTTCGTGGGAGGGACGCCCTCGTTTTATTTTTTGAACAGGCCAGATTTTTTAATGTACACTAACCTACCTCCAAATTAATACCCCAAACGAATAAGATAAAGAGTTTTTGTTCTGAACCAGAGCAATTTTTGTCACTATTGCCTGAATCCGGACAATCAAATTAGCAGAGTGGCCTTTGGGAAAATGAAATATACAAAGTAATACAAATAATTCGGAATGTTTCAATCACGTAATATGATTATATTTTAGTGTAAGGTCATACAGTAGGACAACTAAATGCTAGAAATAAAAGTCTGTCACATTAATATTTACGAAATACTGCATTTATTGCAGCATGATATTTTATTCAACATCACATTTCCATGATTCCCGATTGAACACTAAATCTCTTAGTCGGCACCAATTTCAAAACAATTTATCTGGCCAAAATTTTAAATTGCTTATAGGCCCTAATCCCTTCAAAAATTCACATTACAAATATTGCTCGATTTACTGTATGTTTGTAAAATACGCTGCGGAAGAAATTTAGATTCAAAGCGAAATTAAGCTCGACAATTAATAAATAAAATAAATTAATTGAGCCCTCTTTTGTGGACAATGTTTGGGCTTTTTTTCTTCTATTTTGAGTTGCAAACCTTCCAGCACCTATATTATAAAAATATCCCGTTTACGATTGCACAATATTAATTCTGAAATATACTACATCTTTATAATTATATAGGTTACCTATTATACAACCACCGTTTACATTACATCAACACAGAAAATATTCTTTTTCACACATGCCTTAACCGAAGATAAGGAATTGTCAGAAAGTATACAAAGACATATGGGCAAAGAAATCATGAATATCTATCAAAATTCTAGTTGCTGAGTGATAACATAACAGTAGCACACCAAATTGCAAGCAGGCTTTTCCGCTCATTCTCTATTTTGGTCAGTTTACATGGAGGCCTGTTACAATACCCATATACAACCGTCAATATTTTCGTCGGCGTCAGATAATTTTTCTGAACATTATATCAATAAAATACACAGAACACGGTCCGTCGTGAAGTCGGTCCGGTTAGTCAAATAACAATCATAAATTAAATTGTCATGAATTGATATTGTTTGGGCGAACTCAATTTCCAACCCTCGACATTACTATGCTTGGGGGCGCATCTATTGTTGTTTATAACTTCCGTTACCAAGCAGTGTGCATATCGCTATGTGGATCAAAAAGTTTCACCCTGACAAAGAACAGACATTTTGAACTTGTTTCAAATTATACGTTTTAAATTGTTTCAAATTGCTGTTTTATAAGTAGTTGTTAATCATTTGCCTCGTAACCATAAGGTACCACTTGAAATTCATTTGATTGCTGAACGAGTTTGAGTGTTAGGTTAACGTACCCGTAAATTGTTTTAAGAAATTGATGACCATATCTATCACATCACTTGAATCACGTGTATGTTATTTGTATCGCTGAATTGGCTGATTCAAGGCCCACTAAATGCGTTAGACATGACTATCATCCTATACTTTTCACTTTTATTGTCCAATTCGAGATCATTTCCTCTTGATTTAACATATTCTGATTTAAAAGACCATAATTTTTCCGAGAAACATAAATAATAAATGGGATTCCTTGCCTTCGTATATTTATAGTACTCTATTTTGATTCAGTTTGAAGTATACTTTCCTTGCAATGGTTGAAGGGCTATTAAAAACACTCTCTACTCCTACACACCAATTCTTTACAACTCTACGAAAGAAATGCTTGGCTTGATGTTCAAGATTGTAGTAATACTTCGCAGGCATATAATAATTATCTCACAGCGACTTAAACGTTGAAAAAAACATGCGCTTTAGGTTTAACTCGAACCGATATCAGAATACCAGCATGCGTGTGATGCATTGTCCCTACCTATTGTTTTTCATTTTGATATGCAGTATTAATTTATTTCAACACTAACTTATACCTCGCCTTGCTTCAAGGTTTTCAGTATATTTTTGAATTTAGTAGCTAGGACACTCTCTCAATGAAGGACTCTCTCAATGCCACGAGAGTGTGAGTGAGTGTAGCGTTAATTATTTTAGAAGTTTTAGGTTCGAGCACTGTTTGTTCGATCCTTGTTCATCTCTTTCATAGACATTTAATCAGAACGTGTATCTATTATAATAAATGTCCAGGATTGCTACCTCCATTTTTCGTATCATTTCCTACTCATATATAATATCTCTATATCTATATATATATTAATATATATATCTATATATATATATCATATAGTATTATATATATAATATGATATAGACATAATATATATATATATATCTACTAATATCTAATATCTCATATCTATATAATATATATATATCTATATATATAGAGATATATTTAATGCGTTGACAAATGAACAAGATGGACCTTCTTGATCAACATGATCAACTTCAAACAAGTAATAAAATAAATCACTCCAAATACCCCTATTTAAAGGAATGCAAAATACTTTATTCGGATCTACGTACTCTTTTACTGATCTAGCTAAATGTTAAAGTAAGTGTAATCTATTGCATTTAAGGTCAGTAATTTGTTCGTTCAACGCACAGATCAATATTGTCATTTCTGAGCCTTACGGAGCATCGTTTGAAACTCAATCTGGGCTCTTGGCTCGTATTGCTTTGGTCTTTTATTAATCACGTCAATCTTTTTTTATTTTGAATATCTACTTTGAAATAAATGCTTAGGCTTGCATTAAACACAGATTACTCCTCACATGACAGATACAATCGGCCGAGATTAAAAATCCTGTGCATATATCCCTAACCAATATTGCTAATCTGGCATATTTCTTATGAAGTGCTTTGATCTAAAAAAATAGGTGGAAAACATCAAACCACAACAAGCAAAAGCCATATACAATTTTATCACAGGATTATTTAGAAAGTATGCAACAAATGGAACCCAGATCAATTTTCAACTTGATCTTACGGCAGTATAAAAAGCAGATTTCTAACAATAAGACGTAGATACGATTACACAACCATATAAAATTGTAAACACGTAGATTTACATAAAAATGGTTTTGTTTTGTTATGAATTGTATTTTTTAACAAAGTAGTAAGATTGCAGTAACCCCTGGCCTAAATATGTTAAAAGCCAAAAGTTTCAGGCAATGTTCATGTCACTTATTCTGTTTGATAAATAGAAACGCAAAATCCATTGGTTTTGTGTGCATATGCATATTTATGTGTGTATGCATGTGTGTATAGTGTTTAAATGTACGTTTGCTCTGTGCGTGTGTTTGTGGTGTGTATGTGTGTGTGAGCCAAGACCAAGAGTTTCAGACAATTATCATGTTACTTATTCTGCTTGATAAGTACAAACGCAAAATCATTAGTTTTGTGCGCATATGCATATGTGTGTATGTATGTTCTATTGTGCGTATGTAAGTGCGTGCAGTGTGTATGTGTTCTCTGTGCGTGTGTGTGTGTGTGTGTGTGTGTGTGAGGGTGTGTTTGTGTCGGTCTTCGTGTGGAGGTGTGGAAGCTGGAGACGTCGAAAGAGAGCGAGAGAGTAACAGTAATGAGGGTGAAATGTCACTCAAAAAAGGAGAGGATTGACCTAAAAGAAGACAAAAAGAGAAGTCTAGGAGAGCTAGTGAGGCGACCAAAAGTACGGATAGAAACAAAAGGGACAGGAGAGAGGAAGAAAGAAGACAGAATGCGGTAGAAAAAGAAAAGCTAGATTAAAAACCCTTCCTCAGACAGTTGTTGGAATTCAATTCTGCATGTGTAAGATCCCGTACACTCAATATATTATCACAGCGTCGTATGCAAATTTTCGGACCACTTTAGTTAAGAAGGTATCAGCAGGACGTTTGAGGTTGTAAGGTTGTATATATAATTTTACTTGCAAAATAAAGTTATGTGCGGCAAAAGTAGAAGATAATATTTTTCATACAGTGCAAAGCATGCTCCTTATGCTTTTTCGTGATATTTTTCTCTAAATTTTAATATTATTTTAAAAGTGTGAGTATGTTTTCCTACAATTTATTATTATAATTAACCAGTTGTTGTATGTTGTTGTATTATATGATTCTTCACATGTTCCTTTCACTCAGCTTTGTGATGTGTTGACTTCATGTGTTGACTTCATTTCACTAACGCATCGTAACTGTAGAAATTACAAGAATTCATCCTAAAATTACGACGAGGAGAATATTCGTAACTTAACAATTGATTACTTACAACACACTTCAAAAATGTTGTTTACAATTTTACTCAATATTGAGTAAAAAGGCAACAACTCTTTCTACTGAGTAAAAATCTTAGTCAAAGTTGAGTAAACCCCACATAAAGCGCAGTATATTCACCCTACACGGCGTAAGAGTTACTCAACTCGGACTAAGATTTACCCAACAGAAAGAGTTGAATAAATATATTTAGAGTGTACACTGACCAAAAAAGTAAAAATACAGCACACGATTAATTATTTTGTAATTACGGCACTAACCACCTTTAGATAAATAATAATAAAATTCCACGGATTGTAGCAAGTTTTAGTCAAAAAAATATAACATCAAAAACACAAATGCGCTTGATACACTTGTTTTGACCTGCGGACAAATAACAACGAATGTGCTTTGTATTGTAAATAAACTAGGAGACGATTTGGTATTTGGATGGTTCACGGCACAAATGAGGTGATTGTTTTAGGAAGACATCAAAAACAAGAGCTTAAATACCTCCGATTAAATTACAAGGAGATATGTCGTGTGCATGTTGGTAACAGTGTATTATACAGATAAAAAATAAATATATATATACATACACACACACACCCTAGGAGAAGATAGAGAATACATTGACACTGAAGTACCAATCTGCTATAATAATAATTAGGAAAATAAAACTTTGATATTTTACATTACAACCAAATGCTTATAAAGCTCACAAAATCACATTCATTAATAAATAGTAACCAAACATTTGTAGGAATTCTGTAGGAATTTGTAGTTAGTTTTCAATTGTTTGTTGTTTTATGTTTTTGTTTCGTGTTTGTTTTTGTTGATTTTGTCTTGGGTTTTGTTTTTGTTTTTTACTTCTTTTTATGTCTGTTTCTCAAATTATGTTCAGGCAAAAGTACTTCCATGGAAACAAAACCCTCATCAATTCTATTACACTCTTGATGAAAAGCTGCTCCCTTTGCATTCCCAAGTGTGTTTGTTACAGATTTTGTGCAGTTATCAAGGAATATAAAAAATGCATTGATAATATAAGCAGTCATCAATCCAGATCCTCCAGAGTTACTCTGTCCTGTACACCCCCTACTTCATTGCAAGGCCGGCACATACATGAAGTTGGAATCTGTGTTTCTACTTCTCTTGTAAATTGCGCTCTTGTTCCACATCGTAGAGGTACATGCAGAGTTCTCTGCCCACTCTCTTGGCAACACTGACAGTGCCTTTCCATTTCCAAATAGTTTGTAGGCGATACTCTAGAATAAGAAGTGCATGATCCTCGACACCCGTATGATGGAATTTGTCTTGATTGGCAGCCGTTGTGAGAAATTCGATGGAGCAAACGTAGTCTCCGGCAAGTCGCAGATGACTGCACAACAAAGACTAAGAAAACCATTGATGATATGATAACTATGTTCTTCGTCAGCCGTACGGCTCTCATTGATGGAGACAATGATGGTACCATTGCTCAGTCTACTGCACACTTCAATATATCCCGATCCTGTGTAGAGTTTCAAAAATAACGAAATCATTAGGAAACGCATTCTATATAATACATGGTTGGAAGCGATCTGCTGCAAAATAGTCAGGTTAGAATATTAAATTAGGCCTTTTAGCGGAAATAACACCATTATCCCAGTT
Organism: Ophioderma brevispina; assembly: GCA_023653785.1. Lineage (NCBI taxonomy): Eukaryota > Metazoa > Echinodermata > Ophiuroidea > Amphilepidida > Ophiodermatidae > Ophioderma > Ophioderma brevispina. The sequence goes on along the minus strand of JAMKCH010056823.1, from coordinate 260,926 downwards.
TGTATATATATGATTGTTATCAACGCCGTCGAATTGTAGACAGCCTCTTGACATAGCGGTCAAAAGGTTAACATAACACCAGTAAATTCATCTTCTATAGCGTGTGCAAGATTCTTTTAAGAGTGTTTTTTTTTTGGATAGAACGTTATACCATATACCTGGTTATAACGTTACTCTGTGCTTCTTTCTTTGGTGTTTTTTTTTCATTTGGTCTTCTTAACTCTCACCAATCATTTACGTTTCAGAATTATAGATGTGTAGCATTTTATTATTTTTACAATGTATCCTATTCACGTACATATTTCGACTACAGTGACAAAAGCGTTTTCCATTTTGTCATCATTTTGTGAAATTTTTTGCCCGATTGAACCAATTTATTTCAGATCAATGGGCAGAAACCAGCCTCTAGGTATGGTCTAATCAAATAAACAAAGCAAGGGGCAAATTGGAAACTAAGAGACCTTGATGTACGCATGACTACGTTAATGAAAATGAGTCGATGTTTTCTAGATAAAAAGGAAGAGCATACCAGACACGCGGGCTCTGTGACACGCTGTATACTCAATATTTGCAGTAAAACTGACGACATAAACCAACGGTCATTACCCGATATGGGTCAAATCAAACTTGCTATCCTTATTATTGGATATCGATGTCCAACTACCAATCTTACAGCTTAAAATAGCCAACAATGAACTCAAAAATGAAAGGTGAATTGATTTTTTTAAAATTAAGTGTACTATTAACATGATATTTGGAGCCATTTCTTTCATAAAAATGAAGCCTGGTGAATATTGATGCGGATGTTGCAAGCTGTTGCAAATGCGATACTCAAGCAGGCATAAAACCAATCAACTCCTAGATACAGCTCGGATTATATTTTTTAAAAATTTTATCTGCATTGAGAAAAACGATTTACAAACTTAAAAAAAAACATTATTTCCAACAACTTCTAAGTATTCATCATTATGAAGAGTGTCATTCATAAAATCACAGTTCTCAAGTTAGATGTAAACGTTCTCATCTACCATACCTAGTATTGATTGAGAGAGTATAAGAAAAATACAATAAAGACATATTTTGAAAGCTATATGTACATACCTGTCTTCTCTAAACTTCTTAACGTGTCGTCAGGATAATATTGATGTTCCTGAGGAATTAAAACCAACAGAAAGAAAGAAATCTCTGTGCCCCGCCAGGTTATTTCGCTTGAGTTCAAAAGTCACGAGGTAAAATTAAAGTTATCAACAAACGAAACGCATCAATACACGGCGAACTCCATCTTTCAAACATTTTAAGTATAAAATGCCTACATGTTAGCACATTGAAACATTGCTTTGTCACTCATCTGCAACCTTTTTTGATGTGTGTGTGGATTGTTGTAGAAAGTATAGACTTCAGAAGGAAAACTAGTGTTGAAGGAGGTGGTGTTGGTAGATGAGGTAGGGGTTAACGCATGCGCGTGTTGTTGAAAATCCGATCCAGTCAGTTAAGACGTGGGCAGCAGGTGATCATTGTACACAGTGATTCCGCCGGGTATTTACTGTTTATACCTGAAATATCACTCGCAGCCAATCCTCCCTGTTTATATACATTTGTGCAGTGCCGCTTTATTGCTACAGCGCCAGCATCTTCTGTCAGACTTATTAGGTAAAATAAGAATGACATAGCTGATATCGGTAGCAGTGTATAAACAATACGCATTATCATTTACACATTGTCATTTATCATTGGTCTATCTTGGTTTGTGTGGGGACGTGCCTAAGATTCTGGAAATGACCAGGAAAACATCCAAAAAATGATTAAAATTAGGCTAAAATGACCTTTAGTTATCTTGTTCTCTTTGAAAAGTCCCAGTTTTCTCTTTAAAATGACAATTAAAATCATAAAATTTGAACAGTTTATTAATTTCTTCTTTATTTAATTTTAAGGCAAGGTGCAAGTGGGAAATAAGTTAAACCATTTGAACATTTGATAGTAAATATATTTTTTTATTATGATGTGGTAAGTCTTTTGTGGTATTTTGGGACATGAAAGAATGTTAAGTTATTTTTTGCAACTGAAAAATTGTCAGAAAAGCAAGCAAATAATAGTCAGAAACACTAGGATAAACAATAGGACGAGGATGACCTCTGACCACAGAGGTCATCTCTTTCCGTCTTGTGCATTTTGGTGTGTACTTTTAATGGTATATTAGTAGGTCTACAACTGTACCATTTAGTGCGGTTTGGTGGATTTGTATACCTGGCACAAGATAAGGCATTAAATGTAATTTGTGATTAATCCTGTGTTTCTGTTCTATACTTAAGTTTGAAAAAAACAGCCATGTTCCATTAAAACACAATTTGGCTCGATTTTAAATTTCCCCTGTAGTAACATTTTCCCCTTTGTAGAAGGGGCAACAGTCTGAAAATTTGAACCCCATCATTTTCTAACAGTCTTGTCCCTATTGAATCCAAATCAGCAAGAAAATCAATTTTAGCACAAAAATCCTACGGGAACTGTTTCTTTGACATACCAAACCACACTAATAGGATGCATAAGCAAATAGAGCTCGAGTGTATGGGGGAAACAGCTTAGAATTACCTCCCAGCTAGGTAAATTCTGCCAGCCAATTTCTCCTATATAAAGCCAAATTTATACATTTATTTGCTAGTTGAGCAAAATATTTGTCATCTGTCATTGTCACAAATTACATATAATCAATTCATTATCATTAGAATATATAATTGATGTCATTTTTGAAAATAACAATAATAAGAAACTATTTAAGGTGCATCTTGAATATGCATTCTGATAAAGATCATAAGATAGAGCCCCATGTTTGCTGAAGATGACCCCTGTAATCATCTCCCGATGTTCACTATCCGAACAAAGTTGTTCCACATCACCTGCTCATTTTTTGTAAATATTAAAAATTCAAAATCACAAGTTTTTACTTTCGGAGGATAATGTTAGTGGTATGTTGTCTTTAATCCATGTCAGTTTGGTAACGTTTGGTTGTTTTGTTAAGGATTTATATTGGTTTTACTACAATCACAACCTGAGCGGAATACGGACGAAAACGTAGACGTCTGTCAAATCTATATGCGAAACATGTTCAAATGCCACGTCAAACACAAGTCATGTTTTTATGCAAGACACTGTTTGTATGATTGTATTTGAAGCCAGTTTTTAGACATGACTTGGTGGAGGACATGTCACATGTGTCTTTGTTTATATTTTCTTTTATATCTACTGTTAAAAGTGCTTGTTCCCATTTATGTCGATTGTGTTCTCTACTTGATATTGGAGCCTGACACTTACACGTACGCCCTATCAAGTACCGTGGGAAACAAACTTGCGGTTTTGATGGTAGAAGCAATAATGCATATTGCAAAGCCCTATTCAATACTGTGCTAATATTGATGGTTAACCATTAAAACGGCGTTTTTTTTGTTTATATCTTGGGAATGAAATGGATTTGAGGGCTCATATTTCAGGACGACAATGAGAAAAATACGCGGCCTTTTATCTGATATCAAAATCGATACTACTTCCGGGTAAATCGGAGTGGGGGTCCCAAAGACGATCGGAACACGCACCTTTAAAGACATGTCTATTGCTCAAAACATGTCTGAAATATGGCACCAAGACACCACCATTTTTACCGTGTTTTTTTTTGGTCGAATTGACGCTCACATTGCAAAGCCGGTAATTTCCGAGTTCGACTATATGCATCATTTTCGAGATTTGACTTTACAGGGTGTCCACAAAAACGTTGCAAGGCAAAAGGAAAAAAATAAAATAGTGGCGTAGTATTTACATCATATCACAAATGAAGTCTTGGCCTTTGAATACGGTTTACAGCATCCGATTTTGTTGTTGTAATCCAGAGATATGGCTAACATTCTAAGAGAGGGTACGATACCAATTGTGCCACTTTTCACAGAATGGGATACAAGCTAAGAGCATCATGTTGATAGGTTGATAGGGCTTATTGATTTAAAAGCAGTCGATCACCTGACAATAATGCAAAGAAACATTTAAAGGTGCGTGTTCCGATCGTGTTTGGGACCCCCCTGATTTACCCGGAAGTAGTACCGATTTTGATATCAAATGAAAGGCCGTATTTTTCTCATTGTCGTCCTGAAATATGAGCACTCAAATCCATTTCATTCCCAAGATATGAATGAAAAACCGCCGTTTTAGTGGTTAACCATCAATATTAGTACACTATTGAATAGGGCTTTGCAATATGCATTATTGCTTCTAACCATCAAAACCGCAAGTTAGTTTTCCACTGTCCTTGATGGGGCGTATGTTCAAGTGCCAAGCTTTCATATCATGTAGAAAACACAATCTACTGGATCGTAACAGCACCTTTCACGTCATTATGATAATCATAAGTAAATTTGTTACTTGTTTTTGAAATTCTTTCAAGAACGAAGTTCTTTACCAGAACGTCCTCTTAAAATGTGTATTATTTAGTAGATTGTGCAATAATTATTGTTTGATAATGTCTGTATGTTTCCAGTTGATGTGCAATATTTTAGATGTTCTTACTGATCGTGTCAGACAGCTATTACGACCACTTGATGATCTATGGATTAGAATTCAAAGGCCTATCAAGGTAACATAAAACAATCAACTATCGTTTCTGCAAATATATTGAATTAAACATGATTTTCTTACTGGACCTAGTTAATGTTCCAGGAGTGACATTGAAAGTGTACTAATGTTCAGTACGGGCCCTTATTTGTGGCAAAGTATGTTTAATGATGTTGTGATTAAACCATGCCTTGAAATGTAACGGGTTTAAAGCAGCTTCCTTCACCGTGGCTTAAACGGTGATCTTAAGAAACACATTTCTACAAGAGATTAGTTACAGCATCGTAAGCCATAATAATCCAATGATATTTCTGATTGGGAGGCTTATAGATCGGTATCGTAGTCCAAGTGACTAGCATATTCGCAATGCTAAAGCGTGTCATTATAAGAAGCTTGTAAGGCAAGTGCTTTGTGATATCTAGTAAATTTATATGGAAGGCCCTTAATGCAGTGTCAACCCTGAGTTTCCGGGTATCTATTTGGTTTGTAACTTTGCAAATTTGATTATTGTAGTGTAAGTATATATTTCAGAAAGAAAATTGGATGATGAATCCGATGGTGGCACCAGATTAATGTAAAACTTTCGTATTTTTGAGAAAATGGCTAAAAAACATTGATTTTGCCCCCAAATTTTTGCACGAAGCAGTACAAAAACAATTTGAAATTTTCAGTGTTTCGTAGTTATGTTGTTTTTTTTAGAACAAGACCAAATTTGTCTAGGGACGGTTTTTTAATTTTTTTAGAATATAGCTTACTTTTCGAAATATAAGGAAACATGTCAAAAAAAGCGTGATTTTTACTTTTCTTTCCCAAAATTTGAGTATATATGGAGAATATCGTTATTAGCAATCGAAAAATGAAAAATTGGGGAAGAACACCGTCCCTAGAGAAAACCGATTGCTAACGTAGGAAAGTTTAAACCTTACCTTTCACTTTGGTATTTTGGAGTTTATCTTGTCTGAAAATTTGCCAAATTTTGCGAAAATTGAACATTGAGAAATCATGTTTTAGTAAAAAGTGGAGCTTTACACGCCATTTCAGCTGTCTCTTTCCTCAAATTAACTTTATCTTGAACTTCAAATTGAGTATGTTGTGTCAGTGATGAAATACATCTTTATGCACATTGAATCAAAACAATCTTTTGTCCTCTAACTCCAGAAATTCATGAAGAAATTGAAATGTCATCTGGGTGGTAAATTACACTTTGTTGTTTACATTTTCAAATATTATTTTTTCCGTTTTTTTTTCCAACAGATGCCTTCGCAGCAAAAGTACATTAAAACACGCGCACGCTTTCATTACGCATGAGCAAAATTCACCACGCGAAAACGCGTGCTGCGCTGCCCTGCGAGCGTGAAATGCGCTTGAAATTCCCCGCCGTAAAACCATGTGTTTTTTGTGACTTTAATGGTCAAATAGCTGTTTTAAATCGGCAAAAATACAGCTCAGGATTGTCTGCAGGGGATAACCTTTGTGTGTAACGATAGAATACAGTTAATGTTTAAAATGGTGCAAAAATCAGAAATTCGTTAAAACCCAAAGCACTAAGGTTGACACTGCCCTTACCGGTATGTTCCCTCCAATCTCTCCCAAGCCCCACGTCTAGTGTGTTGATGGCAGGTTTTAACATGTGATGATGAAATTGCTGAAGGTTTTAAACAAATACTTTGCTAATGTTGCTTGTAATTTAATTAATGGTGTAAAGGATTCAATGCCCTGTGGAAATTGGTAATGTCATGTAGTGGATAATACCCAAACCCGTCTTAACTTCACCATGTTTTCTTTGTGAATTTGTTAACAATGAAATCTTTAGTATGATTGCTACCAAAGCAAAACCGGTCTTGATTATATACGTTGGGGGGCCAAAATCCTTAAGCTCGCCAGGCCTGCTATTGTGCATAGTTTACCTATATCATGATTTATCTTTGTATACGGTTGTTTTTCCTAATGCATGGAAGGATGCTAAGGTTATTCCTTTTCATAAGGTGGCGATCTGAATATACCAGCAATTACCGCGGGCCGATTTCCATTCTTTCTTGTTTAAGGTACATTATCGAAAAGGCTTTTCATAAGCATATGTACTCATTCCTCAGTGATCATAACCTTATCAAATGAATATCATCTGGGTTTCGTCCTTGTCATTCTACACCAACTGCTCTTACAACATGGTCGATGATGGTTAATTAACATTAATCCCGTAAAATGACGGGATTGCTTTTATTGATCTTCGCAATGGCGTTTTATGACTGTCATCACAATATTTTGTAAGTAAGCTTTGTGACCATTGGTCGTCAGTATTGTAATTAACTGGTTCCACTCATACTTAAATGGTATAACCACGCGAGTATCTTTTAAGGGCACAACTTCCAGTGCATTACCCGTTAACACTGGTGTGCCTCAAGGTTTATCTTGGGCCACTTTATATTATTTTATCAATAGTAAAATGAACAATGTAATTAGTCATGGAAAATTTCAATGTATGCAGACGAGTACCACCCTTCTATTAGTGGTTTTGATGCTGATGATATTTCTAACAAGATTAAGTATGATTTGAAGCACTTATGATTGGCTTCAAACAAATAGGTGTTATTTCTTATAGTGAAAAAACTAGTCTTATTTTTGATTGGTACGAGTGGCAAAACTTTACATGTGCAGGCTCCCGATTTTCAATCATGTAGTTTTAGATGGTTGTGATATTGAGCGTGTAAGAAATTGTATGTTATGGGTAGTGATTGACGATGAACTTCGCTGTGGCATAAACAGGTAAATAATGTTATTCAAAAATTGGTTTTGTGGGCAAATCGCTCTTAAAGAAAATGAGGCTTAAACCATTCTTAGACGTTGATACCTTATATCTTGTTTAAAATCCTTGTACTAACCTCATTTTGGACTATTGTATGTCACTTGGGTCGGGCCGTTATAAAGTTGATAGTCTAAACTTGATGTTTTACATAAAAGAATGTGCTAGAATTATTCTTGGGGCTACTTTATTTGACACCATCCGATTTTATGTTCAATGAGCTTGGATGGGAGCGTCTGACCGTTCGTAATGATTATTTCAAAGCACTTAGGATGAATCCCTGAATCAATTAGCACCACATTATCTGATTAATAAATTCCGTTACGTTCGCGACAACCACAATGTTCATACAAGACCAGCAAGCTGCTGGACAGCTAGCTCTACCCCCTTTAACTCATGCCATGCATATTATTTTTAATCTTCTTTAATGTACGTGGTGTTAGTTATGAATGATATCGATAATTAAGTAAGGATTCTAGTGAGTGTGAAATCTTTTAAACAAGTTATAACAGTATATTTTAAAAATCAGGAAATTTCTTGTACATATTTAACGATTTTATTTTTTAGCGTTGGTGTTTTTTATTGTTTACAGCTATAAATACATTGTTTTCCTGTTTACGTACACTTGAGATTTATGCATATATCATTTGTTATGTTTGGTTGTGTGGGATTGGGCCTATATTTGTGGTAATGTTTGCTTGACTGATCTTTTGCCGTTTGGTGTGTGAAGGTTGGTGGTGCAGGTATGTGTGGTAGGGAGGTGTAACGTGTGTTATGTGTTGTATGTGTGTGTTGTGTGATTGTGTAATTACGTTGTGTAATGTTTGGGTGTGCGTGCGCGCGTGTATGTTTGCGTGTGCGTGTGTGTGTGTGTGTGCGCGTTGCTCGCGCGTGTTGTGTGTGTTGTTGTGTTTGTGGAGTGTGTGTGTGTGTGTGTGTGTTGTGTGTGTGTGTGTGGGATATTAATTGTGTGTGAACGTGTTTTTTGTATGAATTGTTGCTGCATTATTCACAGAATTTACACTATGTATAAGATTTTGCTATAATGCTTAGGCCACTATATTATTTTTAACCTATTTTGTTTTACTCTTTTTGGTAAATTTAAATATGATATAAAATTGATTCGATTGAGCCCAAATGATTGGTCGAGCTAATGATTTGCAGAAATATTGGGCGAGACGCAGTCCGAGGCCCAATATTTTAAACTCATCGCGAGACCAATTATATTGGGCGTAACTCATCCAATTTAATCATTATATGTTTTGGATCCGATCTTTTCCCCACAATTGTGCTCCCTAAAACATGATAATGTGCACGATTGCTTTGGGACTTGTGTTTTTAAATTTGTATATTATCTTATTATGTGCAATTAATATATTTTGGGCATATTTTATTTTTGTGTATCATCATATGTGCAAATATTGTATTTTGTATTTGGGTGTAATTTAATTTTGCGTATTATCTCATGTGCAGCTATTGTATTTGGGTGTATTTTAATTTTGTATATTATCATATGTGCAATGATGTGCAGGGCCCCGTGTTAGATCAGCGGTCAGCTGAATCGGGTTACCCTGGGTAAAGATAATTATAAATAAATAAATAAAAAAAAATACTTATTTATGAAGTCATTTTAGAATGTTTATTTGGTCTTAATCATTTCAGGTGAGGGCTTTTGTATATAAAAGCTTTACAACCATGCAAAAATATCGATTTTGAAAATCTTGAGGGCGCACTATTTTTCAAATGTGCCATTGTCTCTTTAAGCCCAGGTGGCAGGCAATAATGTGCTTCATTGAATTAACATATCTTTGTAAATTCCAGCAAGTGTTTATACATTTGTGAAACCATTTAGATCATGTTGAGAATGATTATTTGCAAACCTTTTTTCGTGATTTTGAAAACATTTATTAAAACACGAATTGAAGATAACTCAATGACCCAAAGTAAGTAGTCATCCATTCACAAACACCCAGGAAACCATGGCACGACTTCATGGATAGATATACAGGGTGTTCATACAAAAATGGTGCAAAGGCACCCTCGTTGGAGGTGAAAAAATAAAAATAGTGATGTGATATTGACATCATGTCAAAAATGAAGTATTGACTTTTGGAATACCATTTACAGCATCGACTCTGGTTGTTGCATCCCAGAGATATGGGTAAATATATCTAAGAGGGGTGTGGAAATACCAAGTGTGAAACATTTCACAGCAATGGATAACATAAACACAACACGTAATCATGCCATTTTGTTATTCATCGAAAGAATTATCCATCACATAATTATGCTTGATCTTTTTTCTTGATACTTCATATGTTTCTGACTACCTCTGTGCCGGTGTCATATAATACAGTATCCGTGTGACTGAGTGTCCTACCACCCATCAGTCTATTGTGTTCCCCATTGAGTGCTGTACGCATCATTTGTTTCAGCACTGTACACAAATGGCCTCGTCTACAAGGTCACGGTTTATTCCGTACATGTTGCTATGGTAGCTAGGACTCTCTCATGGGGGACACTCAGTTTCTTTACACCAGTATAATGCTCTTCTCGGACGATGTAATGTTGAAATGAATAATGTAATTTATGTAAACCCCTTAATGGATTGTACTTGAATTAATGTGCAAACTAGTCAACTAGTCCTGATCACATTAAAATATATCCAAAATCCCAAAGACTAGGTAATGACCCCGTAATGACCCCTCGCACACGTACACATTCACACGCATTCCATTTTTTGCGGAATATTAAAAGTATTCTTTCTGAAATCAAAGTTCAAGTTTTTTTTTTTTTAATTATTCTGCCTATCAATTAGGCCTAACATTGACAAATAATTTAAAAAGGCCGTTTGTGTTACAACACATAAATAAACCAGTGATTACATTTCTAGATGATTGTGACAGCCAATGAACATAAGTGGTGGTTAGAGGTTTACTATCGCGCATGTTTGCCTGAGAAATTGCAATACTTCAGTGCTAGCTGTTGCTAGAAATGTAAACAATTACACAGCACTTTGACACAATTTCAAAATGGTCACCAATGCAAACTGTGAATGAAGTGCATAAATCTCCTTATTTAAAAAGCACGGCGACACACTTGTAAAAAATGCTTCGTGGAATTCATACAATGACAAATCGGTGTCTTTGAACGATAGTAAAACAGGGAATCTTTAAAATGTCAAGTGTACTATTACACCAAGACAAATGCAAAAAAAACGACAATTGATACTCTGAATGAGATAACTAAGTAAATATTTTAGTCTTCCCCAAAGGCCTTTTCTCCATATATGGTCAGACTTTTTGTCTCGAAAATTGTTTAGTCTTTAGTTGCTACTAATTGTAAACAAATAGGTGAAGAGTGAACATTGCTTAGGAATGCAACACGTGAAACCCCGGGTTTTGTTGAAACCCCCTAATTATAATATCAAATTCGAGGGGTTATCGGAAGATATGGGTCTTCGATATCGGAAACCATTGGTTTCCCATGGGTTACATAATCCGGGTTTTCGATGGATAAATCAACGAGCACATCGTGTTCTTTGTCAAAGCGGAATTGGCGGAATAAACCCCAGCCCTAAATGTTAATGACCTTTTCTAAATTAATTGAGAAAAATAACCTTCGTCATGTTAAAAATATTATTTATAGCTTTTCGTTTTTAGAATAATACGTCAAAGGTCAGAAATACCCTTCAAACACTAATAAACGAGCCTTGTGCACAAATGATCTAAATTTATATAATAACACTGTTTTAATTATTTTAATCAGATTGGTTCAAGAATTTGGTATGTCCAAAACACAATTACAGTAATATTACACTCAATTATTTTTGTCTTACACAAAAGTTCTTCCAGACGGGACGACTTAACCACAAAGAAGCGCTGTAGTTCAACGGTGATGTCCTCACAGCGAAGACTCCAAAATGACAACATGCAGTTCTTATAAAATCCATGGGTATATTCCATGTGAATCTTCTCAGTCCTGAAGATAACTTTGTCCTGTAGTTCAAGACGACAGGGGTTTTCCCTCGACGACGTTAATATTCTGCAGTACCATCCAAGTATCACCACCTAATGTCCGTCTGTTCTAAAATGTCCATTCTTAGGACAATAAACTGGAATTATTTTTGATTCCAAACACTGAAGCTCTTTTGGCCTCGAAGATGACAGCGGATAAATAGCTTGCACATGCAGCTCATGTGGTATACATCAATTAATCCTGATACTATGTACTGAAGTACATTCTCTCAACCATACTAGAGATCCACAACTAAACAACTGGCTGGCGAATCTCTTCTGGGAAAGTTCTCCTTTTATACACACAACATTTCACAACTAGTATTTCTTAATACCTAAAAAAAGGTATCATGCATAAACTGACAAATTGGAATTCACATAAATGACATCATCTGCATTGCAGCATCTTACATTAATGACATCATGAGAAACTACCTAATTTTGCAATCTGTCTTGATCTTAAAGCATAAACATTTTACTCATTTTCTAAATTTAGCATTTTGGGGAATTCCGTTCATTTCTTGCACAATCTTTATCTAGTAAATAACACCTGCATGATCCCAATATAGCACTAGGAGAATTCCATTTTCTCTTTTCCATCATAAACAAAGTAGGATCAAAAATGGTTAATAACACGACGTCATAGTACGTCATGTTATTTCGCTTTGGTTTTGGTATGGCGGAAGCTACGAGTTATGACACGGGAGTATATTTTGAGCAGAAAAAAATATACGGAAATTTATACGGGATTAAAAATATACGGAAAGTTATACGGGATTAATAAAAGATGTTTCCCTCTTAGAAAATGGTAACTACATGAGCTACAAGATATGACGGGAACTTGAGTAATTAAAAATGTTAAGAATACCGAATGTTATGCCTCGGGGTAATCCTAAACTTCAGGATGACGGGTAATTTATACGGGCGTTTGAAGAGTTATCACATTTCGTGCGTGGTGTGCGCGACCGCGCGCGTTTGTGTGTGTCACTGGTGTGTTTTTTTCTCAATAAGCGAGTTCGATAATTCAGGCACTATTGTTGTTCATACGATTGACCTCCGTGACCCATCTCAGCACAATAAAATTCAAGGATTCTGGGATGGGACACGGAGGTCAATCGGGATATGAACATTGTTGTTGCTTATTGTAGCACAGCAGTGCCTGAATATCGAACTCGCTTATTATAGTGTATCACTTCTTCTGTGGTCGCTTCTGTTTCAGTGATCGCTTCCTTTTCAGTGATCGCTCCTGTTCACTTTCGCTGGTGCCCTGCGCCTTTGGGCTTCGCTTTATGGCTCATACTACCCAAGCACGCAGGTACAGACCGATCATAATTAGTCAGGATTGTGACTAGCAGATGCACCTCCTCGAATCGTTGCTTGATATGCTGAGATACACGGTAATCGCTCGTATACAGGAGGGTGTCTCAGAAAGAATTACACCCTAACTATAGGCGACCATAACTTCAAAAGTAAGTATCACATTTGAGAAATTTATAAAGAATCTTAAACCACAATTACTTTGTAACATTTTAATGTAAACATAACTCGATTTGGTTCAGTAGTTTTAGAGAAATAAGCGATTATGTAACACATGTCAATGGACACTTCCTTCCAAGTTTGCTCACAATAATGCAGATTTGATGTTAACTACCGCTGATTACTCGTGTTATCTGTTCAAGCTGTCTTCTTTTCATTCCCCAAAGAACCAGCCTTGTTTAAATTATTTGCGAGTTCAATGCCATTTTGTTCGTTTTATTACTGTAATAAAAAATTACTGTGACAATTATAACAAAAATCCAACAAGAAAAACAAAACATGGTAAATAACAAGAATGATTATCTTTATTAGAAAAAACACCAATAAAATCTGTAGAAAATGTGAAATATGTTAGTTGAACTAGGGGGTGACACTGCATAGAATGAATTGAGAAGTTTAATCAATACTTTAACAGGTGGATAAACTGAACCATTTTTTTACATTTAATTTTACTTTACATTTGTTGGCATGCTGGATATACAAATCTTGAAAGCATTTTATAAAAACGGAAAATCTACACATCTGAATCAATTCTTAGCAAACACAAAAAGGTGAACATTTGGTGGTTGAAACCGTTTTTAGATTTTTATAATGCACAACCTAGTTGAATATCAAACTTTACTTCGTTTTCAATAAATTAATTTCAAAGCACAACTTTTCTAGAAAGCTGCCTGATGATATGCAATCTAAATTAAATGAAAAAGGAATTTGCCTGAATTTACGACAGCCATGGTATTAACATTAATTTGGCAAAAAGACTGAAGATGTCGCTGACATTTCTTCATATTTCTTCAATTTATAAAATAAAATGAAAAAGAAAATGAAAGAAGTATTGATTATTTCTCGCCTGTTCTGTCTGAATCGCTTATTACAAAACTTGGAAGGAAGTGTCCACTGACACGTGTTACATTATCGCTTATTTCTTCAAAACTACTGAACCGAATCGAGTGTGGTTTACATTAAAATATTGAAAAATAATTGTGGTGTAAGATTCTTTTTAAATTTATCAAATGTGATACTCACTTTTGAAGTTATGGTCACCAATAGTTAGGGTGTAATTATTTCTGAGACACCCTGTAGGATAGACACTGTGGTTCACACACGCCGTGTACGGGTGACTATGAAACAAAGACCCAAGACCCGAAACCAAAGACCCAAGACCCCTCAACTATAAAACAAAGACCCCTTCAACTATAAAACAAAGACCCCTTAACTATACAACAAAGACCCGCCTAACAATAAAACAAAGACCCCCTCAATTATAAAACAAAGACCACCCCTCAACTATAAAACAAAGACCCCCTCATCAACTATAAAACTTTGTTTTGCAATGGCAAAAGCCCGGTTCCCATACATAGTCTTACTTCATGTTCCAGCACTAGAAGACCTTTTGACGATGAGCTTAGAAAAATACTTGAATTATAATCCGAGATAAGTTCCTCGAGGTACTTGGGAGCCATTCCATTTCGTAGCTTATAGTAACAGGCGAAATGAGATCATGTCGGTTTGTTAAAGTAACAAGTCTCGCTGCTGAATTCTGTACACGTTGTAAAGGTGCAATATTATAGAAGGGGAGACCACACAACAGATAATTATTACAGTCTAATCTAGTGGACACAAAAGCATGAACCAGTAAAGTCACTTAACCCTAGCCCTGAAGAGCTGAAAAACTATCGTCCTGTAGCCAACATCAAGTTTCTATCTAAACTGATTGAGAAACATGTGGTGAATGAAATTAATAACCACATGAATACCAACAATCTGGGCGAGGACTTTCTGTCTGTATATTGCATTGTTCTGCTCGCAGTACAGAGACCGCATTATTAAAGGTAAAAAACAACATCATGTGCATGAAGATCCATAACCCGAAGGGTGTGTTCCTAGTTTTTATTAAGATTTAAAGTGCCGCTTTTGATACTGTTAATCACAGTATCCTCTTTAATCTATTAGAGAATTTGAATGGATCACGAACTGCTTTAGATGGTTCAATCATATTTTGTGGAAGAACATAGAACAAACACGGTGTTTTGTTGAATACACGCTACTCATATTCACAGAACATGTGCTACGGACTTCCACAAGGTTCTACTGTTGGACCTAAATGTTTTCATATATAGTTACTATACCTATACCTTCCATACGGAAGAATCGTAAAGAAGCATAAATTATTCTATCATATTTATGCAATGCCATCCAAATTTATATCAGTTTTAACCCTTCGTCCTACCGCAAGGGGGGGGGGGGGTGGTTTACCACCCCCCCCCCCTTCAGGTTTTTTTCTTTCCCCGGCTTGCTAAAACCCCTTTTTTTTGGTGCCAAATTATTTAATGTAATTGTCCAATTGCAATGTTCCGCTCCTTTTAATCCAAAAACAAACATCCACCGGGGTATAGTAAGATACAGGGTGATCCCAACGTGATCGATGGGAGGGGGGTGGTACCCACCCCCCCCCCTCCGGAAGAGAAGTACCAACATGGCTAACACAACACAGGAACAAATCACAGACACTTGATGTTTGGTACGCAATAGATAGATATGATTCCCCCATCTTTCCATTGATACCAAAATAAGTACCCAACATGCCTAGCATTTAATGTCACAATGACGTCATAAAGTTTCGCATGTCAGCAAAACTGCCATTCCTAGACACACACAGTGGAAAATTCAATTTTTCGGCAAAAAATGTTTAGGAAAAAAACAGATTTCATGCGGTTTTGACTCTACTTGATGGGAAATGGACGAGTTTTATATAAACATCATTTTAGAGCTATTAATAGGGTGTTTGAAAAGTCGCTAATTGTCGAAATCTCAATTTCCACCCCTATCTTCAGTATTTTCGTAGCTTTTCCTCAACATATGACGTCATGGTGACGTCAAATGGGGATGTTAGTACTTTTTTGGTACCCAGGAAAGGAGACACTCTAAGCTATCCTTTGGTACAATTTACAGAATCGGTGTTCAGTAACGAAAATCAACGGGTGTGTAACCATCTTCCTTGCTGCACTTAAGGATTGCATAAATGAAATCCGCTCTTGGATGACCGGATAACAATTATCTAAAAACACTGATAATAAAAAACTTAATTCTTTGTGGCTACTTTCCATCATTTTAGACGGCTGATGCCAAGTGTACATCTCCAAGTGGGTGTGAAAATATTAATCCTTCACGAACTGTAAGAAATCGGGCATCATCTTGTATGATGACATTTGGGCAATGTCCACTCAGATAACATCTCTTTCCAGTTCTTTGACTTACCCTACCAAATCACCCGATTCGGTTTTTTTTTTTTATTTACACCTTCAATAGTATGGTGTGACCACTTTGTTCTTTCAAGGATGGATTATGGAAATTCCCTCTTGCTTTGAGCACCCTTCCTCACCTCAACAAACTCTGATCGCATCTTCAGAACTGGGCTCCCAGCTCATGTTCTCATCATCAAATAAATGGAACCATGCTAGCAATTTGTAAGGAACTAACTTCATGGCTTCCGGTGAGAGAGCGTTTTTCTTTACAAGACCGTTTGTACGTGTTGACAAAATGCCTAAATGGATATGCTTCAGCCTATCTTGCATCATGCGTTAGTCTTTACCATCAAACTTGTTTTCTGGTCTTTCGCTCAGCTTCAGACTTTACTCGTCTTTCTGACCAAAACTGGTCCACAATGTCTCCATTCAGCAGCCTTCTCACTTGCCGCACCAAAATTATGGAACAATCTGCTGTTCCACATCCTACAGGCTGATTCAGTGATAGTTTTAAGAAATTGCTTTAAATTCTCATCCTGTTTCACAGTAGCATTTTTGATTGGCTTGTTTTTTGCTGGTACCGGTACTTTTAATTTGCTTTCAGCGAATCGATAAGCATTTTCCTATAAATGAATTTTGATGGTGGTGTCCATGGATTTTAACTTTGCATGTAAAGTCATGGAGAATTTTTTCAATTTATACATAACTTCAAAAAGCAATGTTTCTTCTCAACCTATTTTGTCCAAAACTCCACCCAGATGCTCTGTCTATTCTATAAATATTTGCAAAGAAAAATATAATATTTTAAAATATTGAAAATGCTGGTTTTTCAATTTTACAAAATTGTATTGTAGGGTGCAAAGCCGTAAATAGAATAGCCTTTCAATCAGAAGACTTCCAAAGAACATCCGGAAGAAACACCATTGTATCATTGTTTGTGAGGCTCAATACAAGTATAATTGATTTTATGTTATACAAAAGAGTTTACTGAAGCATGCCAGCCAGTGGTGCAATGAACTTTCTTATGTCCTTTTGTAAGTCTACTGGCTCAATGGCTATTCTATTCATGGCTTTGCACCCAATATACATTTTAGTTAAATTGAATCCCTTCGCAATTCAGAAAAATATTATTATATTTTTCCTTTGCCAATATTTATAGAATATACGAAGTCATCTGTGTGTGAGTTTCTGACAAAATAGGTTGAGAATAACATTGTTTTTTTAAGTAATGTCTAAAATTGCAAAATTTCCCCATTGACTTTACATGCAAAATTTAAAATCCATGGAACCACCATCAAAATTCATTTAATATGAAAATGCTTATCAGATTCATTTTGGCAGCCAAAATGGCCAACGAATCTACTCGTTTTGAAAAAAAGTGGTCATATGCCCACCCCTAATAACATTCGGCGAACATGCCAGGCAAACCCAATATTGATCTAACAATAAATTAAAGGGATGCCTACATACACCAAAATCAAAAACGATACAAAAAAGAAAAACACAAATACAAAACATGCCAACAGACTAAAGAAGCAAAACAAAAGCTAGAGAAAGACACAAAAGAATGGGCTAGAAGAGGTGGGATTGGACAGCCAATTTGAAGGCTTGGAGGGAAGTGGACTTGACAATGGCTTCAGGTAGGTAATTCCAGAGTGAAGGAACGTACGGACAAAATGATGTCTTTGAAAGAGATAGGCGGCAAAAAGGGGGGGGGGGGGGTCAACCGCACAGGAATTAAGGTGACGCAGGCTAGTGCGGGGATGAGGTCTGTAAGGGTTGGGAGATGAACACAAACCATGGAAGATTTTGAACAAATGACAGAGACTGGAAACGTCACGGCGCTTAGCAAGAGTTGGCAAATTAGATTTCAAGAGAAGCTCATCATGGGACAACTTCAATTGCTGCAAGATGACGCGACAAGCAAACCTCTGGGTGGACTCAATCCTATTAGTCAGCGTCTTGTTAAGCGGATGCCAGGTGATAGAGGCGTATTCAAGGATGGGGCGGATCAGGGCGAGGTATAACGTGCGGCGTGTGTTGATGGGAGCTGAGTGAAAGGACCTGTGAATGAAGCCAATTGTCTTGCAAATGTGTTCGACATGAAGATTCCAAGAAAGTTTGTCAGTGAGATGAATGCCAAGGAATTTCGCAGAAGAAACCCGTTCAATGGGCTGGTTGTTGAGAGTCAGAGCAACATCTGGAAAAGGATCCTTCTTTGTGGAGATGATCATGAACTTAGTTTTAGAAGCATTGGCAGTGAGATGATTCAGACGGAACCAGTCATGAATGGAGTTTATATCAGACTGAAAATCAACCAAATCAGAAGGAACATCGATGGGTTTAAAGATGGTGGTATCATCTGCATATAGAACAAGAGAACTATTTGGAGAAAAATGAGGCAAGGCTAAGATCATTAACATAGATTAGAAAGAGGAGTGGACCCAAGACAGAGCCCTGGGGAACACCAGAAAGAACAGGGACAGGATTGGAGTCAACACCATGAACAGCAACTAGCTGAGTTCTGCCAGAAAGGTAAGACCTAAACCAAGAAAGAAGTGGACCGGTAATACCAATAGCATGAAGCTTAAGAAGTAGAGGACGATGCGGTATACGGTCAAAAGCCTTGGACAGATCAAGCAGCGCCATGGCAATGCTTTTGCGACCTTCCAGGTGGTCATACCATTCATGGAGGGCAGTGGTCAAAGCATCGGAAGTGGAAGACTTGGGCAAGAATCCAAATTGTCTGTCGGTGAGGATGTTGTTGACATTGAGGTGTTGTAGGATAGAGCCATGTATGATCTTTTCAAGAAGCTTACAGCAAATGGGTTGAAGAGAGATGGTTCTGTAGTTAGACACGGCATGAGGGTCGCCAGACTTGAAAACAGGGATAACACGAGATAGCTTCCAGGCATCAGGTATGCGACCAGTAGAAAGGCTAAGGTTGAAAAAGTCAGACAAAATTGGGGAAACAGTATATGCAGTTCTCTTGAGCATCAAGCTGGTGATACCATCCACCCCGGCAGCAGAAGTGTTTTTAAGCTTCCTAATGAGTAAATGGATGTCTTCGCTGGAACAACTGCAATGAGAAATATGAGACGAACAGTTATACACAGGAGGAGGGGTTTCAGAAACATCAGATACCATGGCTTCCTTGCTCCTCTGATTTGAACCCTATCGAGCATGCTGGGATGCCTTCGGGCCTAGCCATCAATTACAGGGACAATCTTCCTCTAACACTACAAGACTTAGCTCAGCCTCTGACCAATGAGTGGGGCGCTCTGCCCATTGACATTATAAACAACCTTGTGGACAGTATGATGCGACGTCTTGACGCACTGTTTCATGCCAGGAGTGGCCATACTCGATCTTACATTGACATTTAAAACTACTATTGAGCATTTCGATGCATGAAATCACCCAAAAATGTGTTATATGTAAAATGACGGATATGAAAAACTTGTAACAAAATCCTTAAATCTGCTATTCAAATACCCCCTTTTCCTTTCAGGCTAAGGACACAGTTCGTGAAGGGTTAATTGTGGACTAAGTTCATGGTGATATGTTCGGAAGAGACTGATCATTCAAGTAATGTGGTGATATACCCCCTAGCTATCATAAATAACTCACACTGTAAGAATCATTCCATAAAAAGTGCTAAAAATATTAATTCCAACTTTATGAGTAACAGTGTAGATTCCAAACGACGCAGAGCCTGCAATTTTAATAATGTGATTTTTCATTAGCTGGAAGGCGCGCGATGCTTAGAAATAAAGTGCACAATCTCCGTCTTCGAATCTTTCAACATAAGCCTATGTGTGATGGCACGAGATATTACATCAGAGATACAACTTTCCAATTTGTTCATAGCTTCAGATGTCTTGGATGACTGCAGTAATAAATACAGTTGTGTGTCATCTGCATAAACCATGTGCATAATTCCGCTATGTGCACCAATGTGTCAAAGTGTTACTGCAGATGAACGTAAGAAAAACAGGACAGTAAATGCTGGGATCACTACGGTCACCTTTTTAGATATTGGAGAAATGTTGGCACGCTGTCAGGTATCTCACTACTCTGTAGTCTCTAACACTGGTCTCTCATACACTGAAAATAGTAAAGAGGTGTAAAGGAAGAAAATAAAACGACAGGATTACCTCAGTAGAGCATTTGGAAGATTTTGTTGCAACCTGCTCACTAAGCGAAATTAACACGTTCAAGAAACCTCATGATAACTTCAGTTTGGAATGCCTAAAACTTTTTGGGACAGCCTGTAAACCTTTTTTTTTAAATATACTCCACAGCTTAAAATTATTTTTTTACAAAAAATATTGTTAATATTATACCCCGGTTGAGCAAAATATTACATGTAAATTTTAAAAGTAAATCCTTTGGACAGTGCACAAAAACTGACTACTTGATTCAAAAGACTGTAGATTGACATATACCTAACCGATTAAAATGATCTCTGTTGCATATTAAAGAAGCTTTCAGATGATGCCAGGTGTGTAGAGGGATATATTACTTAAATGCAAAATGCCGCTCACAGTCCGAGGTCAATTTTTATTCACTCTGTAGTTAGTTTTTGGCCACTACACATTAGATCAACAATTTCACACCGTTTTTAGAACAAACTAATTAAATGCTTAGTAAAATTACTCCCAAGTCCTATTCTCCTCACTTTAGTCTTCATCTCATTTCTATTCCACTTCCGTACGGTGTGTAGCAACGCGACATCTTCAAAGAGCGGCTTCCTCATTAGCAATAGTTTTGATTACCTCAGCCAGATATGGTTGAAAGTCTGTCTTCTTGTCCATTCCCGTATCTGTATTCCCGCTAATGTCTGTTTAGGTTAAATTATATTGTTTGTTTTCTTGGTTATGTATATTTACTATGTAATATTTTATATCTCCCTTACTTGTGTCATTAATTGTAATATTATTGTAATATGAGTATATTTTACTTTATGGGTTACAGGGCCAGTAATAAACTATAAGCCTATCGGGGTGTCCATTACTGTAATAGCATATCATATTCCGCACCTGCTCATCTTAGTTTATAATTGATACTTCAGGTTATTGTATTATTACTATGATATACTGTATTACATTTCTGTCACGTACGAATGTTACTGCTGAATAAATGAATCTTGAATCTTGGAAAGAATCTGGAAATTTTATCCCGTAGTGACCTTGAACCTATTTTGACTTCATAACTAATAATAATAATAATTAATAAGAACCAGTTTTTATATATTATGTTGCTTATCACCCGTAAACAGGCTCACAGCGGGTTGACAATTATTATTACGACGAACTTCAAGAAATCGCTCACAATCATTTCGCTTCATTAGGTGGCTGCTCAAAGGAATGCCTTACAAGCGCAACCAGACTATCAGCAGTATGATTGAATATTCCCATATTCCCCATATATTATATAATATCTATATATATATATAATCAAGTTGATCAAAGTCGGGTGTAGTCGCATGCCAGTAATAGGCAGTGGGCCAAAAGTGTAATCGCTTATGTCGGATATAATCTGAAATAACAATAAGAGTCAGTAGAAACATTCCAAGAAATGATGGGCTCTTCATCCGTGCCTGGGGCCCACCAAAACTCGTTTCTGAATAGAAAAACACAGTTTCTATCCCAGGCAGAAGAGTCCTGCGATGAAAGATGCAGTAAAAGCTGGATGACAAACGCGTATTCCAAGTAAAGAGCGTAGAGATGCTTTGTGAAGACGCTCGTGTAGTACGCGTGGACTGACGCGCATCCGTCGCACACTCGGACACAAGCTAGGTATCGCCGAAGCTGAAATCTTGAGAAGCACAGTAGGCCGGAACAATACTGGTGGAGTTCAAATGTGGAGGTTCTGATGACAGAGGTAACAGTACTCACCTGGAAGAGGAAAGGACTGGAGTCGAGCTAAACATAAAAGAGTTTCAGTACAAAGTTCGAAGGGCTACGTCGGCATGTATTGTAAGTTACATAATTCAAGTTGACAACGTAGGGTGTAGTCGCATGCCGTAAAAAAGGCCAGAGGCCAAAAGTGTAACGCTATGGGGATATATCTTGAACTAACAAATAAGAGTCAGTAGAAAACATCCAAGAAATATGGGCTCTTCATCAGTGTGGGGCCCACCAAGATCGTTATGAATAGAAAACACAGTTTCTATCCCCGACTACACCCGACTTTGGTCATTGATTATGTACTTTTACAAGACATGCCGACGTAGCCCTTCACTTTGTACTTAAAATATTTTATGTTAAGCTACGCCTCCGTCCTTCCGCTACCAGGTGAAGTATGTTACATGGTCAAGCAGAAACGTCCTACATTTGTTTAACTCCACCAGTATTTTTCGGCCTACTGTGCTTCTCAAGAGTTCAGCTTCGGCGGATACCTATCTTGTGTCGCGCGTACGACAGATGCGCGTCAGTAACGCGTAATCCACGAGCGTCTCTACAACGCACCTCTATACGCTCTGTTTACTTGGAATACGATTTTGTCATCCAGCATTTACGGCATCATTTCATCGCAGACTGTCCCTGCCTGGGATAGAAAACTGTTGGTTTTTCTATTCAGAAACGAGTCTTGGTGGGCCCCAGGCACTGATGAAGAGCCATCATTTTGGATGTTTCTACTGACTTTATTGTTATGTTCAAGGATTATATCCGAAATAGCGTTAAACTTTTGGCTTGGCCTTTTTACGGCAAGCGACTACACCCGACTTTGGTCAACTTTGATATGTAACTTTACAATACATGCCGACGTAGCCCTTCGAAACTTTGTACTGAACTATTTTTATGTTTAGCGACGACTCCAGTTCCTTTCCTCTACCAGGTGAGTATTGTTACTTGTCAGGCAGTAGAAACGTCCCGACATTTGAACTCCACCAGTATTTGCGGCCCCCGTACCCCACCTGTGTCTTTCCAGATTCAGCTTACGGCGATACCTATCTTTGTGTCGAGTGTGCGACAGATGCGCGTCAGTCCGCGTAATACACGAGCCGTCTCTACAACGCATTCTTACGATGGTTAATTGGAATACGCTTTTGTCATCCGGCATTGTACTGCATCATTTAATCGCAGGAATCGTCTGCCTGGGGATAGCCAATGTGTTTTTCTATTCCGAAACGAGTCTTGGTGGGCCCCAGGAACTGGTGAAGAGCCCATCATTCTTGGATGGTTCTACTGACCTCTTATTTGTTAGGTTCAAGATTATATAATACAAGAGCGTTACACTTTTGGCCTCTGGCCTTTTTACGGCATGCGACTACACCCACTTTTGGTCAACTTGATTATGTAACCTTACAATACATGCCGACGTAGCCCTTCGAACGTTGGACTGGAAAACTATTTTATGTTTAGCTACGACTCCCGTCCTCCCTCTACCCAGTGAGTAGTATGTTGACCTTGTCAGCAGAAACCGCGAATTTGAACTCCACCAAGTATTTTTCTCGGCCTACTGTGCTCTCTCAAGATTTCAGGAGCTTTTCGGCGATACCATCTTGTGCCGAGTGGGTGCGGAAGATGCGCGTCAGTCACGCGAAATACACGAGCTCTCTCCCTAAAACGGATTTCTCTACGTGTTAAATTGGCAATCGCTTTTGGTCAATCCACATTTACTGCACATTTCATGCAGGACTCGTCGGCCTGGGATAGAAAAACTGTGTTTACTTTCAGAAACGAGTCTTGGTTGGCCCCCCCAGGCACTGATTTGAAGAGCCCATCCTATCTGGAGTTTCTACTGAATCTAGTTGTTAGGTTCAAGGGATTAGATCAGACATTGCGTTAAATTTTGGCCTCGGCCTTTTTTACGGCATGCGAACACCCGACTTTGGTCAACTGATTAGTAACTTTACAATTAATGCCGACGTAGCCCTTCGACACTTTTGATACTGAAACTATTTTATGTTTAGCTAAGGACCTCCAGTCCTTCCTCGACCAGGTGAGTAACTGTTACCTCTGTCAGCAGAACCGTCAGACATTTGAACTCCACCAGTTTTTTTCCGGCCTACTGTGCTTCTCAAGATTCCAGCTTCGGGTCGGCTTATACCTAACTTGTGTCCGAGTGTGCGACAGATGCGCGTCAGTCCGCGTAATACACAGCCGCTCTAAACGCATCTCTACGCTGTTTATGGATACGCTTTTTGTCTCCACATTTACTGCATCATTTCAGCGCAGGACTCGTCTGCCTGGGATAGAAAAATGTGTTTTTTTATTCAGAACCGAGTCTTGGTGGGCCCCAGTCACTGATGAAGATCCCATCATTTCTTGAATGTTTCTACTGACTCTATTTGTTATGTATTAAGATTCTATCCGCATAGCGTTTTAACTTGTTGGCCTCTGGCCTTTTACGCATGCCGACTACACAACAACCCGACTTTGTCAACTTGATTATTTCAACTTTCATACATGCCGAACGTATCCTTCGAACTTGTACTGAAACTATTTTATATGTTTACTACGACGCATTCCTTTCTCTAACCAGGTGAGTAATGTTCCTTTGTCAGCAGAACCGTCCGACATTTGAACTCCACCAGTACTTTTCCGGCCTACTGTGCTTCTTAAGATTTTCAGCTTCGGCGATACCTATCTTGGGTCCGAGTGTGCGACAGAATGCGCGTCAGTCACTCGTAATACACGAGCGTCCTACCAACGCATCTCTACGCTGTTTACTTGGAATACGCTTTTGTCATTCCAGCATTTACTGGGGCCTCAATTTCATTTCATCAGGCATTCAGCCGCAGACTCGCGGCCGGCCTGATAGAAAACTGTGTTTTTCTATTCAGAACCGAGTCTTGGTGGGCCCCAGCCATGTGACGAGCCCCATTTCTTGAATGTTTCTACTGACTCTAATTTGTTCATGTTCAAGGATTAATAATCCGACATAGCGTTAACTTTTGCCTCTGGCCTTTTTACGGCCTGCGACTACAACCCGACTTTGGTCAACTTGATTATGTCACTTTACAATACAGGCCGACGTAGCCCTTCGAAATTTATATATATATATATGATATATGATTCTATATTAACTTAACCGCCTAGCGCCACCCTCGACTCTGTTAAAATACATATACTGTACGGCGCCACCTATATACCTGTATAGCTAATCACCTCAAAAGTCGTTCTCAGCCTTGTGGACTCGTGGTGTAGATTGTTATCACTCTTGCCATGTACGCAGTGAACCCGGGTTTAATTCCCGGCGAGTGCTCTTTTGAGTTCTTCTTCTCTGATCTTCTTTCTTTCCAATTGACTGTTCTTCTTTATAGGCCTATGGCCATTAAATAAAAATACTTAAATTTGGTAATGTGCGGACACCCTTTAGCACCTATGTCTCTATATTAACTTACCGCATAGTCGCCACCCTCGACTCTGTTAAAATACATATCGTACCCGGCGCCCACCCTATATAGCTGTATGCGTATATCAACCTCAAAAGTCTTCTCACATGCCGTTTTTGGATACGTGTGTTGTAGATGGTTATCACGCTTGCCATGTACGCAAGTGAACCGGGTTCAAACCGGCGAGTGCTCTTTTGAGGCCTTCTCTTCTCTCTGATCTTTCTTTCTTTCCCATTTGACTTTTTCTCTTTATTCGGCCTATGGCCATTAAATAAAAATACTTTAATGTGGTAAGTGCTACCCTTTATCACTATGATTCTATATTAACTTCCCGCATAGCGCCACCCTCGCTCTGTTAAAATACATATACTGTACCGCGCCACCTATATAGCTGTCTAGCTATATCACCTCAAAAGTCGTTCGCAGCCGTGTGGGACTCGTGTGTAGATGGTTATCCCGCTTGCCATGTACGCAGTGACCTCGGTGCAAATCCGGCGAGTGCTCTTTTGAGCTTTCTTCTTCGCTGATCTTTCTTTCTGTTTCCATTGACTTGTTCTTCTTTATATCGGCCTATGGCCATTAAAATACAAATAACTTTAAAAATGTGGTAATGTGCGTACCCTTTAGCACCTATGATTCTATATTACCTTTACGCATACGCCACCCCGACTCTGTAAATACATATCTTTCCGGCCTCGGCGCCACCTATATACTGTAATAGCTATATCACCCCTCCAAAGTCGTTCTCAGCCGTGTGGTCTCGTGGTGTAGAGGTTATCACAGCTTGCCGATGTACGCAAGTGACCCGGGTTCAAATACCGGCGAGTGCTCTTTTGAGGCTTTCTTCTGTTCTCTGATCTTTCTTTCTTTCCAATTGACTTGTTCGTCTTTATATGCCTATGGCCATTAAATACAAATACTGTAAAATGGGTACTTTCGTACCCTTTAGCACACCTATTATCTATATATTAATATATATATCATAATATCTATATATAATAAAATATAAAAAATTAATATATATATATATATAGTTATATATATATATAATAAACGTGATAACTAACACAAAAGTTTATCACTGCAGCCAAAATAGAGTGCTCGATGCATGCGCAGAGCAAATAGATTATGTTATAGGGTAACTTTCACTACAGGCTGTTTCACGCCTTGGGCGCCTTCAGGCGGTGAAATGTCCCTTAGATAACAAAACAAACGCAGTTTCTCGGGTTTTTCCGAATTCCTGTGTGACGCGGCACGCGTTGTGCGTGTGCGCTAATCACGGGTTATGCAAAAGCGGGCGCAGGAATTTTTAAGGAGGGAAGGCGAGAGTGTGGCAACGTTTGTTTTTTGTCGTGTCGGCATTTCGATACGAGTTCTGATCGTGTGTTACTAGCACTCTGTCTTTGTGCTTTAATTATGGGCTACTTTTCCCTCTATGCAGAGGTTGCACTGGCCTGATTTGCGCTTTTTTGGTGTTTCGATTTTTTTACAATGTCGTAGCGCAAGGCGTAGATGGTATTGCTCTTTTTTTTTCAAGCGGCCACACTTACTAGATAGTTTCCAGTGTTCTTTTGCGTACTTTTCATGCTTGAAAGCTTTCTTATGGTTGTTAAACCTTTCTTTGAAGGTGTTTCCAACAATTCCGATGTAGACTTTGGATGTGTTCGCATGCGTGATGGTGGCTTTGTAGATACGGACTTTACTAAAGCAATTTACCCACGTAGGGGGCAAAGCGGCTTTAATTCTGCGTGCCTGGTTTGTCGGCGCGTTCATTTTTCTTTGCAAAGTTTTTGAGGAGCGTATTGTTATGAGATTTAATGCTCCTGCCCTGTTCTTCATGCAACTGTAGCTGGATTTTAACGGTGTTTTTGTGAAGATTTGGTGCACTGTTCCCTGGTGGAAAATGTTTAGACGATCAGTCTAAGGAATGTCCTGGCGACGTTGCTTTTGACGTTAGAAACTGTACGGCGGGATTAAACCAGATGATTTTCCTCGAACGGTTTTTCTTTTTTGGCTCTCTAGGTTGGGGTTGCGTTTTGGTGAGCTGATGTCGGTCTTGTAGCCACGTTTTTGAGGCGGCGTTAACCGATGTGCCAGTTCTTGGAAAATTTTCTCCTGATGATAATTTGATAGTCGGTTTTTTCGATGCCTCTGGTATACGCTTTCACTTATTATGATGGATGGTTGGAGTTTGCGTTGCTGTAGACTGGCGTGTCATTTGGCTTTCTATATGGCTGATATGTTGCTGTTTCTAGGTTGAGCGTTACATCAAGATAGTCAACGACTTTCAGATTGGTTTGGACTGTGATTTTGAGTCCGAGTTCTTGGAAGATCTTGATGAGGTCTTTCCTGGTCTTGTCCGCTTGGCTACCTGATGATTTTTTCAGGGTGGCAAGGCCGTCGTCGCGGTAGAGACCTATACTAGATATATCTAACTTACCGCACAGTTTAGACAGAGCGTATAGCCCTACCAGCTCACAAACTTCTGCCCCGTCATAAGCCCCCATGGATATGTCGCATTCTTTCTTGCCATCACGCTTTACCCATGGGGTCTTGCTATGGTCGAACAATATGGTCCTCCTAGCGTGCATGATGGTGTTGAATTCTGTTTCGCAAATTTTGGTGTATATATATATATATATATATATATATAAGAAATTGATGACAGCGCGGACGTTGCATTATTAATCGCAAAATGAACTTGCTGTGGATGGGACTCGAACCCACAACCTTCCGTTTCGATCTCGGATGCGCTAATCCATTGCGCCACCACGGCATGTGATGGTTTGCTCGAGCTTTTGCACCATAGCGTTCGGAGCGTAATGCCGTCCATATCACAAGGTGATCAACATAAGAAATTTGATACGAAAGCAACTCACAATAATTATAAATACACAGGAGAAATTGGAGTTGTTTATAACCTTTGTGAATTACTGCCATAAACATATACATATATAGAAGAAATTGATGACAGCGCGGACGTTGCATTATTAATCGCAAAATGAACTTGCTGTGGATGGGACTCGAACCCACAACCTTCCGTTTAGATCTCGGATATATATATATATATATATATATCTATATATATATATATATATATATATCTAATATATCTCTCTCTCTCTCTCTCTCTCTCTCTCTCTCTCTCTCTCTCTCTCTCTCTCTCTCTCTCTCTCTCTCTATATATATTATATATATATATATATATATATATATTATAGTGGTGACCGAAGTCGGAAATAAAGGCCAATATTTTAACGCTATGTCGGATATAATCCTTGAACATAACAAAAAATTAAATGTCAGTAGAAACATCCAAGAAATGATGGGATCTTCATCCCTTCACTCCTTCCGGGAAATAGGCTAGGGACAGATGTAGCGTTAGGGTAAATAATAGTTCTTTAAGAGACATGATATAAAGCAATAAAACTTAAGTGTTAACACTTAAGTTTTAATTTACAAGACATTTATTTTTAAAATACACTTCAAATGGTTTCCTGTTGTGTTTGTTGGCTTTGCCAGCTAAGTATATTTTATTTGTGGTCTCATTCGACTGTGGAGTGTAGGTGTAACAACACTTATATCAAACAGTTCTGTATAGAGTAATGGCTTAATTACACTACTTTTAAAATCGGCAAACTCCGCAATCAAAGAGCGCACTTTTGAATAATGGGCAGTTATAATACAAAACACTGAAAATATTAAGAAAATAGTCTTATTTGACAAATTAAAATTGGTCATGCAAGGGATTTTTTAATAATTCAAGAAAATAAAGCTAAAATGTTTTCATAATGTTCAATTAACAATTATTAGCTTTTGAAATTAATTCTTATCGTCACCGATATTTTCAATTATAAAATTTCCCTTTTTAAAATTTCATAACAAATTAATGAATGATCAAATTGCCTTTGATTTGTAAATTTTAGTGCATTACAAATTAATTTTTAGTGTATGACAAATTAAATTACATTTCAATAAAACTGACCAATTATGAATGCATTATTTGTCATTTATTTTTTTCATATGATTTGTCAGCACGTTTATAAATGGGATGGACAAATACCTCAAAATTACTGAGAACCATGGAACAAGACGAAGAAACACCTAAGAAGAATAGTATTTTAAAAAAAGCATCGCAGAGATGTGCAAGTGTGAGGACGCTCCTAAGTCCTCTACTCAATTGAATATTAATTATCATGCGAGAGGTAAGACCTTAAATCTGACACCAAAGGAATCATATCGGAACAGCATGAATACTTTTGTCAATTTATTCCAAAACATAATTCAATACATGTGCTCCTTAAACATAAGTTCATACCTTGGAAGTGCCGCAGGGGAGAGATACATACATCCCAAGTTGGTGGGCGTTCAACGCAGACTGACGAGTATTGGTAATGCATGACAACGCCCATTCCATTCCGGTATATATATCCCTCCGCTAATATAAAGGATAACTAGTGTGGCATAAAGTAGCTCCATAACATATGCCTCTCCTTTTTTAAATCGACTGCGACGATTTCTTTTTAATTTTAATTTGGAGACATGTGCCAATAGTGCAAAAACATAGGATCGATCCATGTGCAACTTAATATTTACTTTTTGGAGGAGTTATTAGCTTGCCGAAACTTAAATATTCTCCTCAATCTCTAAATAATTTCAGTTTACAAATTTGCCAATATATTCAAGCTCACAAATTGACAATATATATATATTTATTTAATCATGCATTTAGATTGCAAAGTTTTGGCAGAATTCATGCTGAATTTCATCTATACACATGTATCAATGCAGTGGATTGCTTTAATTTGAACTACATTTAAATTCCATTGCACTGAATTGAATTCCTTTAAATTGAATTGAATTAGATTGAATTGCCAAGGTTAAACAGAACCTTGAAGGAAAGTTAACCAAGATTCTCTAACTTAAAATTAGAAAATCACGACCATACTCTCCACTTAACATTACTTACAGGCTATGGTTCCATTTGTCTTTAAAACTTGACTAGAGATACAGCTTGTAGGATTCTTAATTAGCGGTAGAACATATCGTTTCCAGAACGAACTTTGTTAAAGATGGAAAAGTGCGCGCAACTAAAGTAAAGTTCTTTCCACGATGTCCTTTATGCAATCTACGGCCGGCCCTAAGTTTTTAAAGATATCACCGCTGAAGGACTACAAGTAGAGCTGGTACAGTTCGGTAGAGTAGTTATGTCGGGTACCCTCAAGTTCTTTCTGCATGAAACTCAACCACAAAAATACATACAATATGATTAGCAAGCTTGAATTGACAATCTTTAAATACAAAACATTACAAAAACAGGAAGCATTTTATAATTTAATGCTTCGTATTGCTTGCAAAATATGACAAAATATCATCTGATCCAAAAGACCATATCATTCGATTCCGGTACCTCTTGTAGGCACTTCGTACAGAACTACATTAGATCAATGGAATCAAACGTTTAATTAAAACAAAGTATTAACTTATTTGTATCATAGGTAAATAAAATGGCATATTTGGAATTCAACACAATCACACTGCTTTTCCTGTTATTTTGACAGGATTATGCCTCAAATGCTCAAGAATGGCTTCATTAAGATTAGACACAGGTTCCCAAGTATTGTACTTATTAGAATAGTTTGACCACTTAATCAGGTAGTGCAGTTTACCATTGATGAATCTTCCTCTGATGACACGTTCCACTTGGTAGAGTTCATTGCTAGACTCTTCTGTAGGAGGTATTCCAGGGACTGTAACAGTAGATTTTGCTGGAGACTGCTTAGCTAACAGCGGCTGAAAGGAATCTTGGGGAAGATCAGCATCTGTCAAACCTCCTTTAGGGGCTTGAGCGTGAGGTTGCATGGGTAGTTCGTCATTGGTAAGGCGAACATACCTATCGTATGCATATTTCATACGATTAACGTGTATGGGAGAAGACAACAGTTTATTGTTCTCAAGATTCCTGACCATAAAGTTAACGGGACCTGTTTGTCTGACGAGAAGATACGGACCACACCAAATTTTTTTGAGTTTCTTTGAAAGACCAGACTGAGTAACAGGGAAATATATAAAGACACAATCTCCTACCTGGTATTTAACATATGTGGCGTTCTTGTCGTATCGTTGCTTCATGAAGAGTTGGTTCTGCTGCAAATGTTCCTTGGAAATTACCCGGATCTTCCACCAAATGCGAGGACGCTCCTAAGTCCTCTACTCAATTTAAAATTAATTATCATGCGAGAGGTAAGCCCTTAAATCTGACACCAAAGGAATCATTTCGGAACAGCATGAATACTTTTGTCAATTTATTCCATAACATAATTCAATACATGTGCTCCTTAAACATAAGTTCATACCTTGGAAATGCCGCAGGGGAGAGATACATACATCCCAAGTTGGTGGGCGTTCAACGCAGACTGACGAGTATTGGTAAATGCATGACAACGCCCATTCCATTCCGGTATATATCCCTCCGATAATATAAAGGATAACTAGTGTGATGGCATTGAGGGTGAAGGTACTCGTATTAATAAAAAAAAAAAAAAACCTCTTGATTGTATGCACAAAATGTTATCAGAAAAAAAATAGTAGGGGGGGGGGTTACCAACCCCCTTCGGGTATTTCCCCCGGCTTGCTAAAACCTCCTTTTTGGTGCCAAATTATTTTATGTAATTGTCAATTGACATGTTCCGCTCCTTTTCATCCAAAAACAAACATCAACCGGGGTATAGGTAGGATACAGGGTGATTTTGATACCAATAGATATCTGTGGTCCTCCTCTTTCCATTGATACCAAAATGAGTACCAACATGCCTAGCATTATGTCACAATGACGTCATAAAGTTCGCATGTCAGCAAAACTGCCAATTTCCATAGACACACAGTGTAGAATAGGGGAAAATTCAATTTTTCGTCAAAAAGGTTAGGAATATCAGATTTTCATGCGGTTTTTGACTCTACTTGATGGGAAATGACTAGTTTTATATAATGAGAGCATTTTAGTGCTATAATAAGGTGTCTGAGTCACTAAAATCAATTTTCCACCCTATATTCAGTATTTTCGTACTTTCCTCAACATATGACGTCGCAGTGACGTCATAATGGGGATGTTGGTACTTATTTTGGTACCAATGGAAAGAAGAAACTCTAAGCTATCCTTTGGTACCAAATTTACAGGAATCGGATGTTCAGTAACGAAAATCACAGGTAACCCCCCTGGAGTTTTAGTGTTGGGTGTGTAATGCGATGCAATTTCAGACAAAGAATAACATCATTGCAGGTTTTAAATGGCCTTAAAAAGCATTTCTTTGATTTTAGTCTCTGCCAAGACTGCCTGGGAAATGGGAGTTTGGTTAAAACGTTGCAGGGATAGATAAAGGGTGAGTAACGAATAGGAGAGTTATAAGTAAGAAAATGATCAGGCCACGTAGAGTTAAACTACGGTGAGCAAGAGGATTATGACAAAGGTGAAAGGCAAATAATTGGAAGCGATATTATTTAAGACGAAAAATTTAGGTAACATCTTTATTTGAAATGACAGGAAGGTGTAACCTACATTATATTCAAGCTTATAACTTGGGGATTCCTTCTAAACACATTTTGCGCCAATGATAGGAGAGTTTTACGTACATCAAATTAAAGCTCGTAACTTAGGGATGCAGTTTTTACATATTTTGCACCCAATTGGGCGCCTTTTCTATTTTCTTTATTTGAAATGACAGGAAGGTGTAATTAAAGCTTATAACTTGGGGATTCAGTTTTAACACATTTTGCGCCCAATTGGGCGTTTTTCTATTTTCTTTATTTGAAATGACAGGAGAGCTTTACGTACATCAAATTAAAGCTCGTAACTTAGGGATGCAGTTTTTACACATTTTGAGCCCAATTGAGCGCCTTTTCTATTTTCTGTATTTGAAATGAGGAAGGTGTAACCTACAATCAATTAAAGCTTATAACTTGGGAGTCAGTTTTAACAACTTTTGCGCCCAATGGGAGTTTTCGATTTATTTGAAATGACAGGAGAGCTTATACGTAATCAAATTAAAGCTCGAACTTAGGATGCAGTTTACAACATTTTGCGCCCAATTGGCGCCTTTTATATTTTCTTATGTGAAATTGAAAGGAAGGTGTAAATAAAGCTTATAACTGGGATTCGTTTTTTAATCCATTTTGCGCCCAATTGGGCGTTTTCTATTTTCTGTATTGAAATGACAGGAGAGTTTTTTACGTACATCAAATTAAGCTCGTAACTTAGGGTGCAGTTTTAAATTTTGCGCAGTTTTAACACGTGTTGCGCCCAATTGGGCATTTTTTTTTTTTTTTTTTTTAAAATTAGGTTAAAAACGCGTGTTTTTTTGTTTTTAACTTGGGGATGCATTTTTACAATTTTGCATCCAATTAGGCGCTTTCTATGTTCTTTATTTGAAATGAGAGTGAAGGTGTCAACATACGTTAAATTAAAGCTTACAACTGATGTGAGGTCAAAGGTCACATACCAAGGTCAAAGGGAAAGGGAATCAAGTGGTAAAACAGGTGATTGGTCGATGCAATCTTAACTCGTGTTTCAACATCTACTTCGAATCAGTTATATTTCTTTTTATGTTTCTGTAATTAATTAAAGTGCAACTTCAAACTAGAAAAACCATTACTCCTTTAAATGCTTTTTAATGTTGTTCTATTATGGCGACCCGACAGTTTTTTTTAAAAGACTTGTTGTATAGCACCTGGTGGCTAAAATGTGTGTTAACTCAGTTTTATGTGGTAAGGATAGATTATTACGTGATCACATGACCCATAATGAATATCGTAGGTTCCAAAACTAGTGCACTGTGGGTAGACCAAGACTAACTTCGAGTAAGAAAACAATCAGGATGTCGGGTATAGTACTAGTAACGATACCCGGATTGGCGCACGCAAAATCGCAAGATACGAATTTACCAGCTAGTACATTACTCCCAGTTAGTTGATACATCGGGGCTGTAATAGAAAGAAATAACGGGTGCGAAGTCCATGAATAATGTGTCTTCGGAGGTAAAATTCATTAACATCGACATTTTACCCTTTTTATTTTAAATAGTAGCCCTTTTTAATATCCTTTTTTTTTTTCAAAACAAATATTAGTTTGCTATTTTGTTTCTGCAATCGGAATAAGACTACAATAAAACCCCAAAACTGACACAGGTAGGTGAATTTTTTTGACGTGAAGTTGTTTAGGTAAACCTTCGAAACAAAGAATTCCAAATCGTAGCTGCATACAACTGTAACAAGTACAATATAGGGGATGCGTTGGTTGTGATAAAGAGCGTGTTGAGAGCTAATAATTTGGAGATAGAATGGATATGATATACTATAGCAGGAGACATCCAATTAAGAGTGTCTTACTGTGTAACTCTCATCTAACTAAGTTTCCGGTCGATTTCTCCCTTTCACTTGTCCAGTGTTAAGCACATCTGCCATAACACATTTAATTGACAATTTCATCAGAAAATTCGTGCTAATATTGTGTGGTTTTTATGGTTTTTAACATAATGGCTGGTATTCCGAAAGGACACTAACTTTTAGACCTGGGTTTAAACCAGGGTTAGTCCTACATGAGTGGACCTTTTTTTCTTCCAACCTACTCTAAAAATATGCTGTCCGGGGAGCTAATTCCTCTGTTGTGCCGTTTGGTCATCCATTAGGAATTTTTTCTCACCATTTCCAGTTTCAACTGTATGTTGGGAAGGAAAAAAGTCCCACTCATGTAGGACTAACGCTGGTTTTTAAACCCTGTGTAAAGTTCGTCTTCCTTTCAAAATACCACAATTTTATTACAATTATTATTATTAATATTACTATTTGTTAATAAATAAAAATAACTTAAAAAGTGACTATCCTATCCCCTACGTTAGGGCGAATTGGCTTTTGTTATTCATTCAGAACGCTCTTAGTGCGAAATCGTTCCCCTAACTTATCCTTTGTATGGCGGTTATCCGTTTTGTGGATAACAAAGGATCAATAAATTTAATTTAGTGGTAGTAGTAGTAGTATATTATTATAGTGTAGTATTAGTAGTAGTAGTACTACAAGATAGCTCAATCCAGGTTTAAAAGCGCTCGACTCCAGTTTATGCTCATCCATGCGTAAGGCATGCGTTCGAGCCCGTGAGATTCAGCTGTCTTGTAATTTCCCTGGACAAGAAATGAACCGCTTGGTGTCTCGATTTTACCCATCGATATGTGGGAAGCGGTCCCGGCTGCGATGGTTTCCTCGATGTAATGTGATAAGGGAAAGCGCTGATCCATCCCGATCTGCTGCATCCCTTGAAATGATTATAAATTGGTTTTGGGTTGGTTGGGCCACAGTGATCAACGACCATTTGTGAAAGCGATTAGAGGCCAATGCATAAGGGCTATATAAATCTCTGCTGCTATTTGTAGAGTAGTAGTAGTAGTAGTGTAGTAGTAGTAGTAGGTAGTAGTAGTAGTATTATAGTATAGAGTAGTATAGTACATGTAGTATAGTAGTATTAGTTAGTAGTATATAGTGTAGTAGTAGTAGTCTGTAGTAGTATAGTATAGTAGTACCTGTAGTAGTATAGTAGTAGTACATGTAGTATTCAGTAGTAGTAGGTAGTATAGTATATAGTAGGAGTAGTAGTAGTAGTAGTAGGAGTAGTAGTACATGTAGTAGTAGTAGTATTGTAGTAGTAGTAGTAGAATTATGTAGTAGTAGTACATGTAGTAGTAGTAGTAGTAGTACATGTAGTAGTAGTAGTACAGATAGTATTAGTAGTAGTATAGTAGTAGTGTAGTACATGTAGTATAGTAGTGAGTATAGTACTGTAAGTAGTAGTAAGTAGTAGTAGTACATGTAGTAGTAGTAGTAGTATTTTTCTTTTTTTTTAGTAGTAGTAGTATACAAGTAGTATTAGTAGTATTAGTAGTAGTAGTAGTAGTGATGTAGTAGTAGTAGTACATGTAGTAGTAGTAGTAAGTAGTAGTAGTAGTAGTAGTAGTAGTAGTAGTAGTAGTAGTAGTATGTAGTAGTAGTAGTAGTAGTACATGTAGTAGTATTAGTAGTACATTTAGTAGTAGTATTACAGACTGGTAGTATTAGTAGTAGTTATTAGTACGTAGTATTAGTAGTAGTACAATGTAGTAGTAGTATTAGTAGTATTATTAGTAGTATTACATTCTCTATTCTTTTATTTAGTAATGTCGTATCGTATTAGTAGTTTTAGTTGTATTAGTAGTATTATTATTCTTCGTCTTATTCTTCCATGTTAGTAGTCTTCACATTATTATCATGATTCTTCGTAATTATAGTAGTAGTATATATAGTAGTAAGTAGTAGTAGTAGTATAGTAGTAGTAGTAGTAGTAGTAGTAGTACATAGTATAGTAGTACATGTAAGTATAGTAGTAGTACAGGGTAGTCAAAAACATTTACAAACTCATTTCAGACAAATATTTAACAAGTTGCGATATGGAAGTGAATTAACGGAAAGCCGCCAAAAATCATATTGACCACGTTTGTACAAGTTTCACTTCCCCACAGCATCTTAAGGTCCATTGAGTTACTGTCTAAATGCTATAACGTTTGTTTTTCTTTCTGAAGTATCAAAGTTTTCATGAAAGATATGTGAAAAATTTTGAACATTCCTTGAATATATGCTTAAAAGTTTGGTAAGATTCCCTAATTTGTTATTGATTTCGAATAATGCAAAAGTTTGACATTTTTTTCTTGACATTGAAGGTTTACACAAGGTTGAAATCAAAGGTATGAATGTCATGATGTACTTGTGTCGACTCATCCAAAGTCTCTATGGCCAAATTCCACAACAGTGATTCCGTGACAGAGTAAATGGGTTACTACTTTAAGTTAGCAAAACTTCACAATGAGAGTAGACATCCAGTATCAGGAAAGTATTGGTCGCATTGTATTTTTCTGAAACCGTTTGGCGGCCATTTGGATTCAAATGGCCGCCATTTCAAATGATTTTGCCCTTAACTTTGGTTTGAGCAACATTGGAAGTCAAACTTGGTAGCCAACCTGTTTTCATACCTCAATTTTTCCATTTTTCTATTTTGTCATAGAGTTCAAAAAGTATGATATTAGCCTAGTCCTAAGCAAGCTGTGCTTTGCAAAATCCCTCACCCATGGCGAGAGGGGCGATGGTTATTACGCCGTCGCTTCCCCTGCCCCAGTCCCCCCCTTCAAAGTTTCTTATATATTAAAGGGTCATAATTTGGTCTATGGTAGAAGAATACCCATGTATACCTTTTGTCCATCATTCCCCTCTATCCACCCAAAACCGAGAAATTACCAACATACTACATGTCTCTTTGACGTCGTGTGTCCTGAAAAATGGCCGGAATATGGGAAGGATTCTGCTAGAGCTAAACATGCTAGAAACATGTGATTTCGCCGGTTTTTGGCTACATGTTAATAAAAACATTACACCCACGGCACAAATATTGCAACATGCTTTAAAAGTTTCATAATCACAAAATGATTTCAAATTGTAACACCGATTCTTAACTACCGCGTATGTCGCATTGGATGCAGTTGTGTTTTTGAAACAGAAGTTATTCCCCCGAATTCTAGAGTGCGGAAAAAATTTTGATTTGATTGCCAGGTTCCCTAAATAATGGGCGGATAAAAGAGCTGGCGACAATAGCTTGACGATTGGCACCCCAAGAGGAATACATACAACATGGAACGCCACAAATGACTCAAAATAAGCCACTATATGAATTGTTGGGGTTTACTCTAAATATTAACGGGAGAAAAGTGCGTGGCTGTTGTGGACCGAAATGAGATAACTCAATGAAATGAGAGCAAAGTCCATTCATCACTGTTGACTCGGGAAAATGATGGCAGAAAGTAGCACGTGGTAATTTGAAAATAAACTCTTAATCATAACCGTGATATGATACTGTTTGTCGTTGAATGTGAATAAGTATTCAGACATGATTGCGCAAACCACGTGATTTTCATTCAAAATGCAATGCGGATGTCTCCAATTTTGATTATGTGGAGCACCTGAGGGCTTGTGCTTTTAAACTCGCCCTCAATAAGAGGAATAATGCCATTGGAATGCGGTAGCTGTATGGGCAATATTCTACGTACCTCTAACATGTCAGTAGACCAGGTGCTAAACATTGATGCCACATCATCTATATCCGCTTGATAAGAAAAAAACATTTGGAGGTTCGCACAAACCTCCCATTTTGAAAAGTCCATGCAACCACCGTTAAAGGAGATGGGTCTTAATTTTTTGCTTTAAGGAAAAAGTCATCTTAAATTGCTGCCATTTCTTCGTAATCAATTCGTTCACAATGTAGGATGTGAATGCCTTACAAAATCCCTTGCCAACACACTACTGCTGCCTCAGGTGCAACAGTCAGGATATGCAAAAGTGTGTTGTGCTTCGTGCTTTGTGCTCCAGCCTAGTATACAAGGCCTAAGGATCTGGTATTATTGGATGAAGAACATCACCACTAACACCACTAATTTTACCTGTGATGTCTGTCCAAGTTATTGCATGAAAGTCAAGCAATGCTGAAGCCATCTCTTGACGCAATTTATCATGGGTTGAAGCTGCACACTTCTGCGGGATGAAATTGTACCTATGACTATCCCTGTGTTTGTATACCAAGCTCGGAATGTCTGATATTCCATGGAGTTTGTTATGACATATATCCCTGCGTGTAGCAGTAGCTAGCAGTTTCTACTGGTTTCATGCATAGCGTGATTAGTTTGTCATCCAGAAACAAAGTAAGGCCATCCTTTTGTTTTCCTTCTAGCCAGGAATTTTGCTTTGTCTGTAACTGGAATGGGGTCTTTCAACACAGTCTTCATAGTGTGAAGTTGAGTATCTGATCATTGATTGAGATCTTCTTGTCATAGTTATCTTGTCTTGTCATCAAAAATTACTCTTCCACTAGTGTACTTGTCCAACTCGGCATAAATATGTTTTTTGCCATTGCTTCGTTTAAGGTTTTACACGTGTTAAACTTGCCGGGATCTATTATAACAACAAGAAACCTCCAACTTGTTAGTTGGCTGTATAATCATCTACTAGTGGCTCCTCTAACTCTAGAACACGTATAAGTTAACCTTTGTTGGTGCAAGGCATTATTTTACTATTTGGCTTCATTAGAATGTGGTTAACTCAATGGAATTCATACAATCAAAGAGATTGTAGCCTGGAGACTAAGGTATAGGAGCTAGTACTAGAAGATGCAGCCAACCAGTCAGTTTCTCCATATTTGAACTGCAAGAGGTTTCTGGTATAGGTGGAATGTCGGTAGTATAACCAATAATACATGCCGGCAAGTTAAGATGTGCAAGACGGCAAAGGATGGCCTTACTCTGTACATGGCTGACAAACTAATCAAGCTAAGCAAGAAACCAGTAGTCACTGGTACATGCTGCGATGTCCAAAAACCTCCATGGAATACCACGTTACCACAGTTGCGAGCACACATATGAGGCCAACACATTGATGATGACTTATGCCCTAGAAAGAGTTGAAAAAGATCCCAGTTACAAAGTCGACTTCTTCAGGACACTGACTCGTCCTGCTTCACCCAGATGGAAGAAATTTGATATTATATGAAGAGCATATCAACCTCTATGAGGGCATTAAAAGGACCATGTTTAAAATATTGTAAGGGCTTCACAAATTAATATTGCTTCTTATTGGCAATACGTGTTGGTTATGAACTTTGTATGGTATTCACATCCTTGAAATAAAAATGAGGACCCATCTCCTGTCCCGGGTGGCGTGAAAATATTGGTTTTGTTTATGATGAGGATATAGAATTCTAACTCATTGTTGAGGTAAACATATTTGTTTTCATGAACATTTTAGCCGCAAACCTGGCAAAAAATCGCATGTTTCTAGCATTTAGAGCACACTTATGACGTCATAGAGACGTCGCAAGTTTAATGTTGGTATTTATCTCGGCATTTCTGGATAGGGGAGACCAGGGCTATACATGGGTATAAAATACCAAACACCAAATCATACGAGCCTTATTATACAAAATCTCTAAGGGGACTGGGGTAGGGGCAGTGTAAACATGAACGCCCCACCCACACTATGGATGAGGGGTGTTCCAAAGCAAGGCGTGATTAGACTAGGATAATTATCATTAACTCCAAGTTATTGAAAACATAGGTTTGGCCACCAAATTTGACTCCCAATGTTGCTCAGAACCAAAGTTAGAGGGCAAAATTCTTTGGGAATAGCAGCCATTTTGAAATCCAAGATGGCGGCCAAACGCTTTTCAGAAAACAATGCGACCAATACCTTTCTGACACTTGGATGTCTACTCTATCCAATGACACACAAAACCATCCAAATCATATGACTCTTATAGAAATCTCTAAGGGGGTTGGGGCAGAGGCAGCAGCCTATCAACGATCGCTCGTCCCCCCATCATATTTTTTAAACTAGGTAGTGAAAACATGGTTTGGCTACCAAGTTTGACTTCCAATGTTGCTCAGAACCAAAGTTATATGGCAAAAACCTTTAGAAATGGCGGTCATTTTTAAATCCCAGAGGGCGGCCAAATGCTTTTCAGAAAAATAAATGCGACCAATGCTTTTCTGATACCTGGATGTCTATTATATCCATCAACACCAAAAACATTCAAATGATACGACAGTTATTATAGAAAATCTCAATGGGGGATTGAGGTAATGAGCAAGGGCGTAATAACGATTATGCCCCCCCCCCCATCATGGGTGAGGGATGTTACAAAGCACAGCTTTGATATATTATAGTGAATTATCATATTTTTGAACTCCCAGGTATTGAAAACATAGGTTTGGCCACCAAATTTGATTTCCAATGTTGCTCAGAACCAAAGATATAGGACAAAACCCTTTAGAATTGGCGACCATTTTGAAATCCAAGATGGCGGCCAAACGCTTTCAGAAAAAAAATGCGATCAATACTTTTCTGATACCTGGATGTCTACTCTATCCAACGATACCAAAAAAAACACATCCTTAGCAAAAAAATGCACAAGTTTGAAATCGTACATAACAGGCTACACTAATAGCACTCATCTTAGCATTTTTTAAAAAACGACGATGTTACTCGTGTTTAAAGCTTCTGTATAAGTAAGCAAATGGTTAGAAATATTTAAATGCGTTTTGCTTAAACGCAATTTTAAAATAAGGCGATTTTGAGCTAAAATCGCGTTAATTTTTTTTAAAATACAGACTATGGTGGTTGTTAAAAAACGTAAGACCACACATCAAACTTCCTCTGAACGGGGGACAATGTGGAGCAATGTCGATTTTTAATTCCAAACAAGCTACTGATGTTTTTAAGTGCACAGAAAAATTAAGCGATATTAACACTCGTCTATTATACTATAGTCAGGTGGAAGATTGCGCACACAGCCTGAAGGATGAAAATGGTGGTTATTGTAAAACGCACAAGCGCATAAGAGCATAAGACTGCATAAGCATAAGAATAACCGTATATAAGGAGCATAAGCACATAAGAGCATAAGCGCATAAGAGCATAAGACTGCATGAGCATAAGAATAACCGTATGTACAGCATAAGCGCATAAGAGCATAAGCGCATAAGCGCACTAGAGCATAAGACTGCATAAGCATAAGAATAACCGTATATACGGCGCATAAGAGCATAAGATTGCATAATCATAAGAATAATACGGCGCATAAGAGCATAAGACTGCATAAGCATAAGAATAACCGTATATACGGCGCATAAGAGCATAAGCGCATAAGAGCATAAGAGTGCATAAGAGATAACCGTATTTACATTGCATTATAATACATAAGCGCATAAGCACATAAGCATCAGAGAAAAACTGCATAAGCGCATAACTTCGTAAGAGTGTTAATCAAGGAATTCAATAAACACGGGTTAAGATAATAATAATATAATAATAATAACAATAACAATAATAACAATAATAATAATAACAATAATAATAAATTAATAAAAAGAAAAAACAAAACAAAAACACGAACATGGGTCCTCTCCGGGATACTGCCTCAAAACATGGTTTCAAAGCAATATTTTCAGTAGGTTTGAATTTCAGGGGTCGCTTTCGTGCACGTGATTTCCATAGGCAATAGTATATGAAAATGAAAGCGATGGGCTTACTGCCCTTTAGAGATACCTTTATTTCTACACCAACTTGGTGCTATTTAAAATACATCGCAAACTTTCTGAAACAATTTTTAGTTGCAGAATGTCAATATCAAAGTGTTTAAATGTCGGGATTTGAATGCGTTTATTGCATCTCTACAAATTTTGACGGGGTTTGCGACCCGAGGTCTGAAACCCCTATATACATTTCTAAGGTCATTTAGGTAAAAAAATGGCCTATTTGACGATTTTTTCTCGAAATTTTGCAAATTTGGACCCATGTCTATATAAGGGTTTTCTGCCTTCAAAAACGGGTGATTTTACAGAGTGTTTTCCTTCTTCTTCTTCTTTTCTAAATTGCAACCCTTATCCAAGGATTTTTTGGCAGAAAATGTGACCAATGTCTAATGATTTTTTGTGAGAAACAACCCATTTGGGAGGCCCCTCCCCGTATGCCTTGACATGTCAGTATGCCTTGACATGTCATGTCAAAATGGAGTACAGACTTTTTCTATTAATAGATTTTAGTTTATTAGAACCTAAGCCAATATTTTTTGAAGGGTGTGCAAAATTTGGTGCTGTGGCATTTTTGAAAATCCAATATGGCTGCTTCCATGTCCAAAATCACTAAAATTCCCTTAAGTATTTCTGATCGAGACAAATATTGTTTGCTCTACTCCGGTGTTTATAAGCACGAAGAAGTATTAGTAATGTAATTT
Source organism: Ophioderma brevispina (assembly GCA_023653785.1). NCBI lineage: Eukaryota > Metazoa > Echinodermata > Ophiuroidea > Amphilepidida > Ophiodermatidae > Ophioderma > Ophioderma brevispina. Next base: position 217,551 of record JAMKCH010056823.1, on the reverse strand, counting down.
GATCATAACATTGCCACAAAAATCCAATATGGCTGCTCAAAAGTCAAATATGCACTAGGAATCATTAAAATAATCTTAAAATCCTCCGCAATACAGACTGTCCCAAATAAACTATACAATCAAACTAAAAATTATAAAAAAAATATAAACTATAAACTGTGCATTTCTGTGAGATATTTTGATTTTATTTGTTAGACCAGTTCCTAAGCTAAATTCTCGTTTTTATTCCATCCAATTTGATGGACCCTAATCTGAGATATTGTCAATTGAACACAAACGATAAAATACCACTTGGACCAGTTTCACTTGAAGGCTCAAGAAACTAAAGGTATAAGGCATGTCGCATCATTGTGGGGTCAAAACCGTGTTCAAACAAAATAATATTGTACAGATCATAGTGAATGTATTGTCATGCATTGAACTAATCAATTATTATTTTTCAAATAGTGAAAGCACCAGATATTATGCTGTTGGGGAATGGGGGTTTCACTCTCAGGGGGACGATAATCATGAAATTCATGTAAATTTTGGGAATTTGACTGCTGAAACTAATGGAACAGCCACAAGTCTCTGTTGACAACTCTCTCTCAGACAACGCTCCAATGTGGAGGACCAATTCCCTTTCCCCTATTCCCCACTGCCTCCAAGATGTCAGGGAGAAACATAATGAAGATACTAGTATTGAACAAAGAACAATAATGGAAAGGATGGTTGGTGTTCAAAGACCTCAGTTTACTTTCAACGAGGGTGTTTTTTTTTGTTCGACCTTCTGCTGAAACCTGGAGTAAGGTTGATATAACAAGACTGTTTGGAATTTAATTTCGCAATCCTACATGTTTTCTTATGGCAATTGTGACATTATAAAGTTATAATTTATATTATATCACAAGAAGCAGTACTTTAAAGGTGCAACGAGAGATTTCAAATAACAGGTGTCCTGAAAAAATGTGAACATTCTGATTTTGGCACTGGTGCAAAGCTCTAGCCTCTATATCTAAAATATCCCCGTCTGTAAGGATTAAGCTGAGAAGTGTTTTTTGGAACCAAAACAAATGTGAAATTTCTAATTTCGTATAGGAGCAAATACGAAATTCAGCCTATGTTTTCTATTGAAATATAAGCATATACAAATCACATTTTGTTTTCATTTTAAGTTATTTCTGAAACCAAATAAAAGGTAGGGAATCTAATCTATATGAAATCACTACATATCACAAAAAATATGGATGACTTGAAATCTCTCGTTGCACCTTTAAACACATTTTTTTATTTGATTTTTAATAAAGAATGTCTTGAAGTTGGTTTTAAATGAAACTGTGTTTGATACCAGGATAGCCGAAACTGGACCAACAGGTTTTTCAAGAGTCTCAGACAATTGGCCATAACTCCCGAACCAGACAAAGCTGGAACATTCCTAAAAAAAAAAGTTATAAACTTTAAAAAAAGGAAAAAACATAAAAATTAGGGGCAAAACAATTAATCTTTGATTGTATAGCTTTTTTGGGTCAGTCTGTACACCCTGAACACCTAAAACATGTTCTGTAGGTGTTCAAAATCTGTTACAATAGGACACACTCTGCAAGTGATATTTTAACACCTCTAGAATTCATTTTGACGACAGCCGGACACGCCAAGTGTTATCCACATTTTGCAGTGTAGAGGCTTGATTCTAGTGTCTATATGTAAGTTTTATGCTTTGCACTTAAGAGATTGTATTTGAGCACTAGAAACTCTTATTTGACATTTCTCGGTAATTGACATTTTCCAAATTTAAGATGGCAGCCAATATAGCCGTCTTTAAAGATATTTAAAACCCATATTATATGTGTATTATTATTAGTCCATAAGCCAGTTTCTGTACGGGCCTTAAAATTCGAGTTTGTTGCACCCACCTGGTGATTAATTTTCCAATATATCACCTTGAAGGGGGTGTCCCCCTGACTAGGATTAGGTATGTTTCCGCCCGGAAAAGTTGCACATTAGCGCGTACTGCCTATTTCAAAATGGCCACCATTGTTTTATGAAAAACTGTTATTGTATTTTCATTATAGATAGGAATTTTATCCAGGACTAATCGAAATAAAGTTCTACCTTACTGAAGTGGGCTTAAACATTTAAGTGTCCAAGATGGCCGCCGTATGAGGCATGTTTTGTTAAATGTACTAAAATTGCCAAATAGATGGGGTAAGAATACGAGTAATATTTTGAGAGCACCAAAAAGAGATTTAATGACATTTGTGTATTGCGGACATGATCATAACTCATGATGGCGGTGGTTATACCTGCTCCGGAGGACATAAATTAAGTAGAAAACACCCCTGCACATCTTTTTCGACATAATAAGAACCATAACGAAAACTATTGATAACATTTCCCCGCAATTTTCTCTCGTACTTCTGAATAATTGCAGACCACTCATTACTAGTTGACGCTGGGAAGGAAGCTGATCTAGGCAGTAGAGAGCGAGAAGGAGCCTGTTATACAAGTCAGAAACAAAGATAGCACTTGACGTGCTCCAAAGAATCTTAGGTCACCATATTTAAATTTTACTTCTACATATAGACAATCTTTTTACTTCTTCATAAGCATATTTTTTATTTTTACTGAGAAACACCTATGACGTCACTGAGTAGTCCTTAAATACAGTCCACACTCATTTATTATGATTTTATTGTATCAGGTTGATATGAGCTGTTGTCTTCCTATGAACTATTATATAGTCAGTTTAAACTACGTTATATGGCCCAAGTAGTAACCAGCTATAGTAACGGCACTCTCTAGGACTAGCCAATACCCCACTTTAATATTTTTACATCTTTGAAATGATTTAGGGTCATTATTAGAAAGTGTTGTTTAATAACGTCGAAAAGATGGGTAGGGCTGCTTTTCTTCTTGATTTACGTACCCTCGAGCAAATATAATCACCGCCATCTTAAAAACAAGCCTGTTCGTAAAATATAAATACCATAAATTCTTTTTGGAGCTCCAAAATATCAACAGTGTGCCATTTTAAGTTCATTTAGCAAAATATGCCTCCTTGCGGCGGCCATCTTGGACGCCTAGATATTTAAGCCCCCTTCAGGCAGTTAAAAACTTGGTTTCGTGTAGTCGTGGATAAAATTTATATCTGTAATGAAATTATAATGGCGGTTTTACATAAAACAATGGCGGCCATTTTGAAATGGGCAGGACACGCTAACGTGCAGCTTTTCGGGGCGGAAACATACCTAATCCTAGTCAGGGGAACATCCACTTCAAGGTGATATTTGGGAAAATTAATCACTAATTGGGTGCAACGAACGGAAAATCTGATGATGGCAGCTTATGGACTATATGTAGTTACATCAACTAATTATTATTATAAATGTGTAAAGTAATGTGTGGGATAAGTATTTGACCATTTGACATTATTCTGGCATTTTTGTTTGTTAGCATGCACAAATGCTAAGATGGAGCCAATATGGGTGCCTTTTAACCTTCTTTATAATCACATCAATTACGATACAACTGTATTGCATTTATTTATAGCATCCAAATTGATTATTAAAAGTATGAGATGTATGTCTTTGAACATTGCAAACTCGTATTTGGTATTTTTGTTTTGACAACATGCTTGAAATTCAAAATGACGGCCAATATATTATGAATATACGACAATTTGTAGGTTTTAAAAATCTTAAAAGGCAGTCATGTTGGCTGACATCTTGATTGGTAAACATGTTAACCCACTTGAAATGTCAGATATGAGTTCCTACTATACTAGATTCCAGTTGACAGTGGAATAGCCTCTACTTTTTGTAGGTGGAGGTATGAATGAGGGGATTAGTATGTTAAAACTTTAGTCCGTGTATTTGTGGCATGATGTGCGCTATAGCCATGATAGCCAACCCTGAGCGGTTGGGCCATTCACAGTCCCAATCAATAGTCAAAGCATAAACCCTAGAATACTCAAAGAAAGCGCAAACCAAATCCAGGAATAGTTTCAGTGAAAGCAGGTGAAAGCTGACATTATGAATAGTGAAGATAAAGTTCTGCATTGTTACACACACAGGTGACTGAAGCCTTCTAAAATTTATGATATGTTGTTGTAGGCAATGTTTAAAACCAATTCTTGGGTAGACACACTATGCATCACATAGGATAAAATACAAAGTATTGACTGGACGAACAACGTAACTTTATTTGTATTTGGCCAGTTTCTTTCAATCCGATCTCTTTTGTATTGCGAGGAGAAGCAAAGAAATCGAAGATTTTCTGGGTATTTCTGTCCCTTATTTTGAGTAATGGACGAAGTCCAAACTCCGAATCTACTCTAGGTATACTATAGAGCCCAGAATCACGCCTTTCTCACAAACACTTGATGAGTTATGGTCAACTGAATGATTTCGGGGCATATTGGATTTCGGGGTGGCCATATTGGATTTGATTGGTAATGTTGTGATCAAATCACACCAAGAATCCGTCCAGTAGATTCCTCGTACTTTAAAACCTGGCTATAGAGCATAAAATTATGGCCATTTGAATGAATTTGAGAGTGGTAGCGGCCATATTGGATGTCTATAAAATGCCACTGCACGAAATTTTGCACACCCTCCAGAAATTATTGGCTCAGGTCCTCATAAACAAAAATCGATCAATAGAAAAAGTCTGTACTACTTCATTTCCACCGTCGCTACAATTCCTCCTGACTCCTGGCTATTTTTTGTAAAACGTCTAACCAGTGGGGTTGTTGCAGAGAAGATCTTCTCTGAGTTGTTGTAACCCTATATACCAAATCCCTATGAACGTGATTTTGTATCAATAGATAGCTATGGATCTCTTCTATCCATTGATACCAAAATAAGTACCAACATTCCCAGCGCCTTGCTTGTATGACGTCATAATACACGGCGCCTTTCAAAATTTGGTTAAATTCAGCTTTGTGTACAACAATATACAGGGCGTATCAATAAAAACGCAAAAACCTTCATCCCAATTTTTGTGGTAATTGTGTAAAATTATTCCAAAATTAACTAGTGCCATCTTAAAGCCACAAATCCCCTCTTTCCAATGATAGGTAATTTATTCTTATGCGGTCATGGATAACCGTTTAATCATTGTTTTTGCACAATAGGACAAAGTCAGCTTGGGACCAAGTTTCAATACAAATCCCATTCACTTGCATGACTGAAATGAGAAGAGAGGGAAAATTGAATAGGATTTGTGTTAGCATTATTTGAAACTTGGTCCCAACCTCATAGGCCTCACTTTGTCCTATTGTGCAAACACAATGATTACTCGGTTACCCATGGTCGCACATGAACAAATAGACGGTATTCAATAGCCAGCCATGTTGGTGGACAAGATAGACGCATTCCAGTACTACAATGCATTCACCTGTCAATGATCCCTGTGCAATCGCTAAACATGGATCGATTGACAGGTGAATGTATTGTAGTTCTGGAATGTATGCATTTTGTCCACCAACATGTCTGGTGGCTGACGTCATATTGAATACGGTCTATTACCTATCGTTGGAAAGAGGAGATATGTGGCTTTAGGATGGCATTAATTATTTTGATGTCATTTTACACAATTACCACAAAAATTGGGGAGAAGTTTTGTTGCGTTTTTATTGATACGCCCTGTATATTAGGAAAAAATGATTTTTCGCTAAAAAAATCACACAAATGATCAATTTCCAACGGATTTTTGACCAAAATAAGAAAAATAGTAAAACACAAATGAGATTTAAGCTCAATAACATGAAAACTTTTACTGATAAGAGCAATTTTATGGATGTACGAGTTTTACACAGTAAAGTATTATGACCGTTGAGCTAGCAGACATGTGTAACACATCTCGAGTACAAACGGTTTGAGTTATTAAATATGTAGAAAGCCTGACAAAAACCCCTGAAACGTGATTCTTAAGTGCTGCAAATGGTGCCTTAATTAAGGAGAGGGGGCCAAGACAAAGATTGTACAGGACTCAAATTTTTAAATTGATCCAATCGTGTTCAAAAGTATACCACATTATTTGTCTAAACATGAGGAAAATGTATAGTTTGTACTATCTACAGCTTAAAGTTTCAGAGTTATAGACTAAAATAGCAGAAATCAATAAAAAGGGTCAATTCAGTTGTACAGGGGTCAAATTTTAAAGTTGCTCCGATTTGGATAAAAATAGTGCAAATTATTGGTGGCGCTCATAGGATTAAAATAAGGAATAGTTTTGAGTGTCTCAAATGCTTACTTAACTAAGTAAGGGGAAACAAAGTCAATCCCTATTGAATGCAATGGACGTTGACCTTCTGTGCCCCCTACATCGGAAACTAAGCATTTAAGACAGTCAAAACTATTCCTTACGTTTCAGGGGTCCATGTCAGGCTGTCAACATATTTAATCACTCAAACCTTTTGTACTTGAGATGTGTTACAAATGTCTGCTATAGATGAGGTGAAATCAATGTTTACAAACACGGGTTAGCACTTGGTCTACTGACATAGGTGCGAAGAATATGCCCATACAGTTACAGCATTCAATAGCCTTCTCACGCCTGATTGAGCGCGAATTTTAAAAGCACAAGCCCTGCAGATGCTCACGCATACTGCCGGTGTAGAAGTAATTATTGTCCGGCGTACTCATAGTCCGGGAACAATGGTGAACAATAGGGCAATCGATTCAGTTGACTCTTCACGTAACATTAGTTTCACGCTTTATTCCGTTATCGTCTATGGAGCCCCGGACTATGAATCCTGCCGGACTATATCTGCTTTCACACCGGGCAGTGTTTTGTTCGTTGCCCGGCGTTGACGTCACATGTCACCTCATTGGTGGCTTACCCTACTCACGGGTAAGGAGGTGAGTCCGATTTTTGTTCGCAAAAATGTTCGCAATGGATGTAAAAACGATTATCTTATATTGCGACACAATTGCGCGTGTTTTTTTTGTGATTGTTTTATTCCACGGGAGAAAAACTCGGGGGGGGGGGGGGAGGGTCAAACAACAATAACCCTGGTTAGACGAGTCTTAATGTAAATAATAGATTGCTGATCTTGAATGACTTCTCACATATTGTCCATTTGCAGTAGAGAGGCGGCCTCATTGAAGACAACACAGTATGGGCGTGAGGTTACGCACTAATAAGTATGTGTTATAGACCTTGTAACTGTATTACTATAGTTTGCTAAGTGTATCTAAGGTGTATAAAAATGGCTGAAACTTAAACAATCCTATTGTTTATGTGGCCTTGAACCATATTTACGTCTTAGCATTAAATATGTACGCTGTGGATATAGCAAACCATACCTCTTTTAATCATTTTTTTTTCAAGATGAATGTAATGAGGCCGTTCTTATTAAATGGAAGCATTTTAAAAATGTCATCCTTGTACAAAAGAGTTCTTATACTTTGACCTATTTTGACCTACACCATGAGCATCCTACAGATACATGACCATTGACTTTTTTACTCCTTTGGATTTGAGGAACAATTTGTGACTTTTCTTAACTTCATTGAAGCATTTTAGAAATTTAATCCCCTTAAGTTACCTGTGACCTCAATAACTCAAATTGCCCATGGTTGCCAAGGTGGCACCCGGCGAATTCTTCAACTAGATACCCTGGTTTATTTTTAGCAATAAAATTGCTTTAGTACTCACTTTGATGCTTCCTTCAAGTTCTATCTGATTACATATAACGGCCCGTATTCCAAAAGGGTGTTTAGCGTGATTTTAAGCTAAGCGAACGTTTATTGTGAGATAAACATATCGCTGGAATTTAATACGTATTGTGTGGTCAAGAATCCGTGGTATAATTTGAAATCAATTGGTGATTAAAAATTTCGTTTTCAGCATGCTGCAATACTTTTAGCCAGTGTGTGTATATATCCTACGTTAGGACGTAGGGCAATATTCCCTTTTGTTATGCACAGAATTCGACGTTAGGGCGAAATTCTTTTTCCTCTAACGTTATCTATTGTTTGCAGTTTGCTCATTATAACCTCAGTAATGAATTATTAAATTTTTCTCCTATGACTCAATCTAGGAATATATACAGACTGTCCCAACAAAATGTTAACACTCGGGACAAAGGCATTTTGATACCCATTTGATAACCAATACAAATCGGACCAATCCGAATTTACTGGGCACTTTTAGCCAAGGGGAATTCTAGTTCTTAAGCCATCAGGAATTTTTTGCCAAATTGGTATCCTGAAAGGGGAAAAAACGATACTTAATATTCAGCCTCAGTACACTATCCTCTACACAAAAATGCATGATAGCATCTCTGGAATGGTAGCTATAACCAGATGGGGGACAATTAAGGATTACACAGGGGTCAAAATTTTAAAATGACCCGGCCATGTTGAAAAGTATGCCACATCATTTGTCCAACCATAAGGATTCCAAAAAGGTATAGTTTGTACTATCTACAACCCAAAGTTTCGGAGTTAAGGTTAAAAACAGCAAAAACAGGTCAAAAGGTTAAATTTCATTTGTACAGGGGTCAAAATTTTAAAGTTGCGCCGATTTGGATGCAAAATGGTGCAGATTTTTGGTGGAGGTCATAGGATTCAAATAAGGAATAGTTTTGAGTGTCTCAAATGCTTAGTTACCAAAGTAGGGGGGAAACAAGGTCAAGCCCCATTTAATACAATGGACGTAGACCTTTGTTGCCACCTACATTGGTAACTAAGCATTTTAGACACTCAAAACTATTCCTTATTTTAATCCTATGAGCTCCACCAATAATATGCACCATATTTTATCCAAATCAGAGCAACTTTGAATTTGACCCCTGTACAACTGAAAATGACCCTTTTTATTGATTTTTGCTGTTTTTAGCCTATAACTTCAAAACTTTAGGCTGTAGTTAATACAAACTATACCTTTTTGGAATCCTTATGATCAGACAAATAATGTGGTATACTTTTCAACATGGCTGGATCATTTTAAAATTTGACCCCTGTGTAAACCTTGGTTACCTCCTACCTGGCTATAGCTACAATCCAGAAATGCTATCATGCATTTTTATGTAGGCCATGGTATACTGATGCTGCATAAAAAGTGTAGTTTTTTCCCCTTTCAAAATTTGCTCGGCTCATGGACAATTCCATTTCAGTGATTAAAGTACCGTTGCTGTCATACACCGAGTAATTGGCATTTCCTTTCTTGAAATTGGCATATGTAATTTTTCGTCCAATAGCTGACATAAGCGGTCTTATTTACATAAAATCGACACACGTAAATTTCCTGAACGTAAATCGACATATGTAGGTTATTTGAAAAACTTATTGATACATATGCCAATTGCTTATGTACTGCTTCGTTGCCGTTCCTCCTCTACAATCTGATTGGACAAAGATTTTCTGTTTTGGTGTTTAATCAACATAAATGACGATTTAAAGGAACGTGATTGTCCTCAAAACCGGTGAGAATGAGTTTACTTAGTTTAATTGGTAATTTGGATCAAGATGAACTGCTACACGTGACATTTTCTAGTCCATAATAGCATGATATTATAAAAACGTCATGAAATAAATCAAAGGCTTGACATCAAATAAATCAAATGTTTGACATCATATTTCAAGTCATGCTACTAAACTAATAACTAAAGCAAAACTTTGTTTTCATCGAAGCGATCAATATAGAAAATAAAAATCAGTATTACAAAGCAATGCGAGTTAATTTAGAGGAGCTATGCTTTTTTTACTGAAACAATTCATGCTAATCTATTCATGCGACTCTTACTCAGGTTAAGTAAATGCTAACAAGGTACTTTCTAAAGTGAAGTCTCCTTTAATTTATGTAGCCGACCCTCTCTAGTAAGCTATTAGGCTCTATTTAGAGAATATAGGTACTCTCTTTACGACGAATTGAAACCAAGGCGATGCCATCATTTTTAAGTGGAAGAACGAGGTCTGAGGCCGAGTTCTTCCACGCAAATTGTTGGTTCAGCTTATAGAATGAAATATAGGAATATTTTTTGAATTGTTTGACTATTAAGCAAAATGGCGAATACCGGGTTTCGGTATAATTGTAAGATTCACCAGGTAGCGGGTATGCTGCGGTCCTTGCGGGGCCGGTCGTCTTGGGGGTAGAAGGCGCAAATCACGATCTAATGATGACAATAGCTATCTATCGTTCAGAAAACAAACTTATTTTCATGTTTTTAACGGCCAAAATTTCACCTCAGCTTTTACTCTTTCGCTGATCTAATGACTCTTTGCCAACTTTCTTTTTTGAGACTGTTGTAACATATACTGTCAGTGCTGAATTTCTTCATGTTTAGACTATGGGCATGTCCTTCTATGCTATGTTTGTTGTCCCCATCGAGGTGCTGAGGGGAAAAAACACGTGTAATTCATAAGAAATTATTAAATCATATAACCGTCTTTTCCCACAAATCACACTGGCCATTTTCTGAAAAATGAATACATAATCACTTCATTCACTTTTCATTTCCCCCATATCTTGACCAATGGACCGCACATGACTTCAAGCAGACCATGACTTTAAAGATAGTCAACACCGACCCGTATCGTGGAAAAAAAGAATATTCCTTTTTATCTGATGTACAGGACCAATTTTTGGTTATATTGTCCTTGCAGCTGAAAGATCTATCACCGTCTCCCAATTATACTGAGTGTTTTTTCATGACGTAGCAAAATACTTATCCTCATTCAGAAATAAATCGATTCTTGAACTTCTATAGTGCGTGTTCAATTAGCTTTGACCATATTTTTCATCTTTTATTCGAAAAGAAAGAAGACGCAACAAACTCGTGAGAGAATGTGCTGGGCAACTTTGACTACCAAGTTTGTTGCAGAACCTAATCCGTAACTTATTTCTTAGTTCATTTCTATTCAATTTTACCCGCGTGTTTCAAGAAGAAAACTCTTAGTGTCATGGTGTCAACGATCTATATTATAAATGTAACTAATTTAGTTATTGTGAAAGAGTACGGGTATTTTGTTACTCAACCCGAATCGTCGAGGTGGTAACACCTGGCTATAAACAATGGTCTGCGTACCGGGCCATTATATTATCTTTATCTTATGGTTTGCTGAAGTTTATACATATCTATTGTGTCTCTGTAATGATATTGGTAAAAAAAAGAAATTGAGATGACTTTTTTATTTATGACATTTTCAAGAAAATGGAGCCCATTTTATGTGCGGCACAGACGTATGCGATTTTAATCATTTATATAATTTACAACTCACTTTGTTTTTCCCTAGCCTCCGTTGGACACATAATTTGTTAACAATGGGTCCGACGCCTCCATATCTAGTTGATAGGGACTTCAATGCTATGTGGGTCACTTTAAAGAACTCGAGTTAAGCGATAGATTCGCATTATACATACAGGGTAAAATTGGAAGCGGTGTTTATATATTACGCGTATTTTGACACCTCATTTGTGTCGACCCACTAGTCTTATTGAAGTTATGCTCCCTTGACCGAACCCACCCCCGGATTTAACAGTTGGCAGTAAACCCTATAAGTATTCACACCAGGAATCACGTAGACACCCGGTAAGTCAGCCCCCACTCTGCAATGAGGTGTTTTTTTTTGTGACCCTCACCTAAGTAATACCCTTAAAACTGAGAGAAATGGCGAGATCTGGTTGCAATCATGGTTGCTAATCAAATTAATTATAAAATCTTTAGGAATATCAAAAAAGAGTTTTGTCAGTGAATATTTTCTTTTGATCCCGACAAAATTTTAACCGTATTCTACAGGGAACACCTGCCTGAAAGAGTGCTGTGACCTCCAGGATCCACTGTGCATGCTCGTTCTTGGCTTCAGTCGCTCGAAAATTTTGGGGATACTACCCTAATTTATGATGATTTGGGTAGTGAGATGATGTTCAAGCAGAATGTTATCTTTAAGGTCCTGAATGTTCCATTGAGGAGAAAATGACTTGTCAATCGGCGCCCATTTTTGTACAGGAACGAATGGGGGAAAAAAGCGCATTTATTGGTGTGAAACCTATAAACGAGCTGTGGTATAGCCGGACCGCGAAATAGTTTCGCTGACTCCACCGACTTCGGTAAGTCATTTGATCTGTCAACTTTTTTCAATAGACTTGGTGATACCAAAGCAGTCCCCTGGCCTAGTTTGTCATGCCAGAGCGGGGGGGGGGGGGGGGGGGGGTCAATCGCAGAGAACTGCTCGAGGGGCAAGATAAGGTAAGTGTGAATGGAACTGTAAAACACTCTAGGCAGGCTTCGGTTTGTTAAGCGATGTAAAATGACCGAGTGTAAGGTGCAAAATTCGGCAGTCTGGCTTGCGCAAATGTTTTAGCCGATTAAATGCCACAATAATGGATAAAAGGTAAGCCATTACAACTGTTTGATGTACATGCCGGGTTTTACAACCATGATGGCACAGCTCTTCTTTTATCCAGACAGTGAAGCTATTTTGATACAGTTAACTTGAAAGTGTTTGTCAGCTTATAATAGTACTTTGGTGTGATTTCTTACAAGCAGCCCCCCAGAGTAAACCCCCCCTCCCCCTATTAAACCCCCTCCCATAATAAGCCCCCTCCTTTCCCTTCTCACAGGCCAGGCGTTATAAGGAGCAAAGAGTAGTTATTTTATTTCGATATATGCTTTGAAGCAATGGAAAACAAATGTTTTTTTTTGGGTGAAGCCGCCAATCTAAGAAATCTTCAGCAGATAATGGCAGATATGATAGTTTAGGGACATACTATTTTTGTTGCTCACTTTAATTAAAAAAAAAGAATTATTCTCATTGAGGATCACAAACATGTGAAGGAGGTTTCAAGTAGACAAAAAGGCATTATTTACAAATCTGAGATCTCTATAATAGGATACACCAGTAAATAACGTGGAACCGGTAAGGTCCAGCCCCCACTGCAAATGAGGTTGGTTTTTTTTTTTGGGACCCCTCGCCTAAGTTAAACCCTTAAAACTGAGATAACTTGCGAGATCCTGGGTTTGCAAATCCATGGTTGCTAAGTTCAATATTAAGTATAAAATCTGTAGGAATCAAAAAAAAGGTTGTCATTGATATTTTTTTTTGTATCCGACAAACCATTTTCAAAAAAAACCGTATTCTTACAGAACACCTACTGAAGAGTGCTGTGACCTCCAGTATCCACAGTGCAGGCGAGTCTTGGCGGTCCAGTCTCTCGAAAATTTTGGGGATAACTACCCGAATTCTGATTGATTGGTATGATAGTGGTATGATGATCTCAAGCAAGATTTAGCTTTAAGGTCTGAGATGTTCCATTGAGGAGAAAGACGTTTTCATCGCGCCCATTTTGTACAGGAACGATGGGAGCAGCATTTAGTGGGTTGAAATCCTATACAGCTGTGTATAGCAACAGCGAAAATAGTTTTTGACCTCCACCCCACCTGACCTTCGGTAAGTCAATTTGATCTTGTCAACCTTGTTTTCAAAACATTGGTGGATACCAAAGCAGTCCCCCCCTGGTCTATTGTTTGTCTATCAGAGCGGGGGGGGGGGGGGGGGGGGTCCGCGCAGGAGAATCTGCTCGAGAGGCAAGATACGGTAAGTGTGAATGGACTGTAAAACACTCTAGGCTTGCTTCGGTTTGTTAAGCGTATGTAAAATGACCGAGTCTAAGGTGTCAACAATTCCGTCAGTCTGGCTTGCTCAATGTTTTAGCCGATTAAATAGCCACAATACTGGATCAAAGAGTAAGCATGACAAACTTTTGTGATGTACATCATGCCGGGTTTTAACCAATGATGGGCAGCTCTGTCTTTACTATCCAGAAGTGAAGCTCATTTGAATACAAAGTTAATTGAAAGTGTTGTCACTCAAACTGACGTTGGTGTGATATGCTTACAAGCAGGCCCGCCCTAGTAGACCCCCTCCCCGAGTAAACCCCCTTCCCTGAATAGCCCCCCTCCTTTCCCTGCTCAAAGGCCAGGTCTAATAAAGGAGCAAAGAGTAAGTTATTTATTTCTGATATCTGCTTTAAAGCAGGCAATGAAAACAATGTTTTTTGGTGAGCGTATCTAAGAATCTTCAGTAGATAGCCTAATATTGGATATTTTTTTTTAGGGCAAAACATACTATTTTGTTGCTCACTTATTAAAAAAAAAGATTATTCTCATGAATGACACAACATGGTTAAGTCGTGTTCAATAGACAAGAAATGCATTAATTTACAAATCTGAGATCTCTATAGGATTCACCCCAGTAAACTAACGTGAGAAACCGGTAAGCCCACCCCCCACTGCAAATGAGGTGTTTTTTTTTTGTGACCCCGCCTAAGTATAAACCCTTAAAACTGAAGAAATGGGCGAGATCTGGGTTGCAAATCATGGGTGCTATCCATATAAGTATAAAATCTGGTAGGAATATCAAAAAAGGTTGTCATGGAAATGTTATTTTGATCCGACAAACCAATTTAATAACCGATTCTAGCATGGAACACCTGACTGAAAAAGTTCTGGGACCCTCCACGGACCACGGTGCATGCTAGTCTTGGCGGTCCAGTCCGCTCGAAAATTTTGGTGATAACTACCCTAATTTCATGATTGATTGGGTAGGAGATATATGATTATCTTCAAGCAGAAATGTTAGCTTTAATGTCCTTGAGATGTTCCATTGAGGAGAAAATGCCACTTTCATCTCGCCCATTTTGTACGGAACAAATGGGAGGACTAGCATTTAGTGGTGTGAAACCTATACGAGCTGTGTATAGCAGACAGCGAAAACAGTTCGTGACCTCCACCTGACTTCGGTAAGTCAATGTTGATCTTGTCAACTTTTTTTTTCAAAACATTGGTGATGCTAAAGCCGTCCCCCTGGTTCTATAGTTGTTGGTTATGCAGAGGGGGGGGGGGGGGGTCAGCGCAGGATAACTAGCTCGAGATGCAAGATAAGGTAAGTGTGAATGGGGGTGTAAAAAACTCTGGGCTGGCTTCGGTTTGTTAAGCGAATGTAAAATGGCCGAGTCTAAGGTGCAAACTTCAGCAGTCTGTCTTGCGCAATGTTTTAAAGCCGATTTAAATAAAATATCCACAATAAATGGATAAAAGGTACGCCATGACAACTTTTTTTGTGGATGTCCATGCCGGTTTGTTAACCATGATGCCAGCTCTTCTTTTATCCATAAAGTGAAGCTATTTTGTAACAAGTTAAATTGACAGTGTTTTGTCAGCTATAAATAGAGGACTTTGGTGTGATAAATGCTTACAAGCAGCCCCCCAGAGTAAACCCCTCCCCGAGGTAAACCCCCTCCCCAAATAGCCCCCCTCCTGTTCCCTTCTCAAAGGCCAGGTGACTATAAGGAGCAAAGAGTAAGTATATTTTTTTCTGATATATGCTTTAAAGCAATTGGAAAAACAACATGTTGTTTTGTTGAGCGCTAATCTAAGAATCTTCATAATGGCAGAATATGGATATTTCGGACATATATTTTGTTGCTCACTTTATAAAAAAAAAAGAAATTATTCTCATAATGATCACACCTGTGAAGGAGGTTTCCAAGTAACAAGAAATGCATTACTTTTACAAATCTGAATCTCTATGGATCCACCGAAATACGTGAGAAAACCGGTAAAGTCCAGCCCCCACTGCTAGCAATGAGTGTTTTTTTTTTGGTGACTGCCCTCGCCTAATATAACCCTTAAAACTGAGATAAATGGCGAGATCTGGTTTCAAATCATGGTTTCTCTCAACATGCTTACTTCTAGCACATCAGGTGAGTTATCGTAACATCATTCAAGAGTGCGAAAAAAAGGTTGTCATTGATATTTTATTTTGATCCGACCAACCACTCTTAACCGTATTCCTTACAGGAATCAAAACAGGGCGCCAAGGGGCTTCCGGGAGAATCCCGTCTTTCTTGTTCCCGTACGCCCTTCTGCTCCCGCTTAGTGCCTCCCTATCCTCGTGGGTAAGGCTTTGGTAAGTCTTAAGATGTGTAGAGGTGCTCACGAAAAGAGACGTCACGTGTTCGGACACTAGGGTGGTAGAGAAAATGGTCGGGGGAAGAGGGGATAGTCTGCTGGGAGTCACAGTTCAAAAGCCAGGAAGTAGGGGAAGAATGCTCCGCTTACTTTGGTAAAGAAGCGGTTTTGCTTTGTCTCGGGAAATGAGAGCAACGCCGCTGTCCCAGTGTCTGCGACAGTAGGGGAATTAACTAGAGGAAGCAATTAGGGGGAGCGGTGGACCTAGGTGCACGACGGGGAAGGACGAGAATAGCTGAATGTCCAGTGACAACGGGCTGGGGGATGTAGGGAGGCCTACTTTCCTTGTACTTTGATTGGGTAGAGATTATGATCTTCAAGGCAGATGTTTAGCTTTGAGGTCTGAGATGCTCGCCCATTGAGGAGAAAATGACTTTTTCATCTCGCCCATTTTTGTACAGGAACGAATGGGCGCAGCATTTAGTGGTGTGAAATCCTATACGAGCTGTGTAATAGCAGACAGCGAAAATGTTCGTGCCTCCCACCTGCTTCGGTCAGTAAATTTGATCTTGTCCACTGTTTTCAAAACATTGGGTGATACCAAGCGTCCCCCTGGTCTAAGTGTTGTCTATGCAGAGCGGGGGGGGGGGTCAGCGCAGGAGAACTGCGCCGAGAGGCAAGAAGGTAAGTGTGAATGGAGCTGTCAACCTCTAGGGCTGGCTTGGTTTGTTAAGCGAATGTAAATACCGGTCTAAGGTGCAAAATTCAGCTGTCTGTGAAAAGACAAGGATGAGTTTTAAGTTAGAGAAAAACAGAGGGGTTGTAAAGAATTATTCTTGAGTACTGGCCAATGGGGGGAGTAAGGTAACGAAGAACACGAAGACTGGTGAAGGAGCGCAGTAACGTGACATGGCTCCACCACCCGAAGGGCGAGGATAAACGCCGTATAGGAGGTCGGGGAAAAAGAATCGTGAGGATCGAAACAGAAATGTACAGCCGGTGGAGATCAGGCGTGAGAGACGACAGGGAGGTATGGGGTCAGGCTCGGGGGATGAATGATGTTTTTTTTAACAGTAACCTAACGTGGTGTTGAGCCTCTTGTGAGGCAGGCTCGGATGGTTCAAAATGTTCATGAGAGAAAGGACGAGCATTATCCAATTTTGTAGCCACGAAACTAGACACGCCAGCGGGCCGCTAGAGGTCGTGCGAGAGGCTGGCGCGGGGAGCGATGACCAGTATATATCTCGGAGCTGATCAGGATATCATGAGGCATAGTGGATCCCTCCCAATGGGGGGGGGGTGATGGAGTTAAGGCCCTAAGGGATCGGTCCAATGACAACTTTTGTGATGTAAATGCCGGGTTTTAACAATGAAGGCAGCTCATTTATTTATCCAAAAGTGAAGCTTATTTTGATACAATTTAAATTGAAAGTGTTTGTCAGCTATAATAAGGACTTTGGTGTGATTGCTTACAAGCAGCCCCCCAAGTAAAACCCCCTCCCCGAGTAAACCCCCTTCCCAGATAAGCCCGCCCCCTCCTTTCCCTTCTCACAGGCCCGTGCTATAAGGAGCAAAGAGTAAGTTATTTTATTTCTTATAGATTTTAAGCAGATGGAAAAACACTGTTTTTTTGGGGAGCGCTATCTAGCATCTTCAGTAGATGGCAGAATATGGATATTTTAGGACATACTATTTTGTTGCTCACTTAATTAAAAAAAAAAAGAAATTAATTCTCATGAATGATCACAACATGTGCAGATGTTTCAGTAGACAAGCAATGCAGTAATTTAGCAAATCGAGAATCTCTATAATGATTCCCACCAGTAAATAACGTAGAAAGCCCGGGTTTAAAAAAAAAAAAAGATCCATCACCCCAGCCTCTCCCTGCAAATGAGGTGTTTTTTTTTGTGTGACCCTCGCCTAATATAACAACCCTTAAACTGAGAGAATGGGCGAGATCTGGGTCTGCAAATCAATGGTTGCTATCACTATTAAGTAATAAAATCTGTAGAATACAAAAAAAGGTTGCATTGAAATGTATTTTGACCGACCACCAATTTTTGATAACGCGTCTTCCTTTACAGGGACCACCTGACTGAAAAGGTGCTGTGACCTCCAGGATCCACGGTGCATGCTAGTCCTTGGCGTCCAGGGCAGTCGCTCGCTCGAAATTTGGGGGATAACTACCCTCATTTCATGATTGATTGGGTAGAGATAATATGATCTTCAAGCAGAATGGTAGCTTTATGTCTGAGATGTTCCATTGAGGAGAAAATGACGTTTTCATCTCGCCCATTTTGTACAGAACGAATGGAGCAGCATTTAGTGTGTGAAACCTATCCGAGCTGTGTAAGCAGACAGCGCAAAAAGTTTGTGACCTCCACCTGAACTCGGTAAGTCAATTTGATCCTGTCAACTTTTTTTCAAAAACATTGGTGATACCAAAGCAGTCCCCCTGGGCAGTGTTTGTTATGCAGAGCGGGGGGGGGGGGGGGGGTCAGCGGCAAGAGAAACTGCTTCGAGAGGGCAGATAAGTAAGTGTGAATGACTGTAAAACATCAGGAGGAGGCTGGCTTCGGTTTGTTAAGCGAATGTCAAATGACCGAGTCTAGGTGCAAATATCAGAGTCTGCTGGCTTGCGCATGTTTTAAGCCGATTAAATATCCACAATAAAGGATAAAGGTAAGCCATGACAACGTTTGTGATGTACAAATGCCGGGTTTTTCACCAATGATGGCAGCTCTTCTTTCTTTTATCAGAAAGTGAATCTATTTTGATACAACAAGTTAAATTGAAAGTGTTTGTCACCTATATAGGACTTTGGTGTGTAATGCTTACAAGCAGAGCCCCCCAGAGTAACCCACCCCTCCCCGAGTACAACCCCCCTCCAAAATAAGCCCGCCCCTCCTTTCCTTCTCAAAGCCAGGTGCTATAAGGAGTCAAAGAGTAAGTTATTTTATTTCTGATATATTCTTAAAAGCAATTGACAACCAATGTTTTTTTGGTGAGCTCTATCTAAAGAAAAATCTTCAAGTAGATGGCAGAATATGATATTTTAGGACCATACTATTTTGTTGTTTGCTCTCACTTAATTAAAAAAAAAAGAAATTATGTCTCATAAATAGATCACAACAATGTGAATGAGTTTCAAGTAGACATAAATGCATTATTCAAATCTGAAGATCTCTATAGGATTCACACCAGTAAATAACGTGAGACACCGGTAGTCCAGCCCCCACTGCAAATGAGGTGTTTTTTTTTTTTGTGCACCCTCGCCTAAGGTTACCCTTAAAACTGGAGAGACATGCGAATCTGGGTTGCAAATCATGGTTGCTATCAATATACGTATAAAATCGTAGGAATATCAAAAAGTTGTCATTGATATGTTATTTTGATCCGACAAACCAATTTTACCGTATTCTTACAGGTAACACCTGACTGAAAGAGTGCTGTGACTCTCCAATCCCGGGGCCTGCTAGTCTTGGCGGTCCAGGTCGCTCCTAAAATTTTGGGGATAACTACCCGAATTTTCATGTTGATTGGTTAGGAGATATGATGATCTCACAAGCAAATGTTAGCTTTAATGTCCTGAGATGTTTTCCATTGAGGAAAAATGACTTTTTCATCTCGCTCATTTTTGTACAGGAACGAATGGGAGCAGCATTTATTGGTGTGAAACCATAAGAATAAATTAGTCAATGCGGAGAAGAACTAGGGAGTGCACGTCTGCCAAACAGTATAAAGTCAATAGAGTTTGGTGCCTTTAACTCCTGGGTTGGTTCCCGGTAATTTTGGGCATAACTCCAACCATATTCAGTCAATCGCCACATAGAGCAGGAGTAGAAAATCATAGAGCTTCATAGGGTCCCTATAATAGGGTTCCTTTAATACCCGCCAACATCTAGGGTTTGACACCTTTGGTAGTGAGTGTGGAACCTCTATAGCTCTATCTCAATGTACAATTGTGGTGCCACTTTTTCAATAGGGACCAATTTAAGGGTTACACAGGGGTCACAGTCATAAGTGATTCCAAAATTGTATAGTTTGTACCACTTACGACCTGATGGTTTTGGTTTGTTATAGGAAAAAAACTAAATGGTAAAAAAGTCATGTCCTATCGATCGTCACGTTGTTAAGATGCTTGATTATATTTTAAAAAATTTTAAATACTGCAAATTATGCCTAAGGAAAGAGGGGACTCTAAAAAAGTCTAGTTTTGGTTATATTAAATATTAACTTACCTACCGAGACAAAGGGTCATGCCATCTCATATTGTAGGCACATCAATACATTTACATTGTCTTAAATAAGAATTCAAAAAAGTTACTCGATCCTTGCGATTCAATGGGCAAAACAAATTTTGAAGCGCCTCCAAAGTGCTTTTTTATGCTATTAGTATAAAACGCCATGATCGATTTGAATTTTTCCCACCAAAATACCCAAAATTAAAAAAAAAAAAAAAAATCTTGGGTAAAAATAATTAGCGTTAAAACATGGCGCGCGAAAAACGAAAGTCCTGGGTCCACATGGGACCCCCCCCCCCCCCCATGCACTTAATTTGAATTATACGAATGTAGTGCAAACTCATCAGATGCATCTACATACAAATACACTTTAAAACAAATACATGCACTTTTCTACTATAGGCCCCTAGTCAGGACAACCATGATCACAT
Organism: Ophioderma brevispina; assembly: GCA_023653785.1. NCBI lineage: Eukaryota > Metazoa > Echinodermata > Ophiuroidea > Amphilepidida > Ophiodermatidae > Ophioderma > Ophioderma brevispina. The sequence continues at coordinate 196,978 of JAMKCH010056823.1, read as the reverse complement.
TACGTGCATTTTACTGAATTGACTCAAGAGGGCGTAGATTTTGTGACATTCAATTCAATATCATTCCTGTTGACATCAGAGAGCACCCTCCACCATTGTCTTTAAAGGTGCAACGAGAGATTTTGAGGCACCTAAATATTGTGTTATAATAGTAATTTCATATAGATTAGACACTCAATAGATTTCTTACCTTATATTTGGCTACAGAAATGTCTTAAAAGAGAGAAAAAAAGGTGATTTTGGTTTGCTTATATTTCAATAGAAAACATAGGCTGAATTTTGTATTTGCTCCTATACGAAATTAGAAATTTCACAATTTTTGTACTAAAGAAACATTTCTCAGCTTAATCCTTTCAGATTGGGATATTCTTGATGGAAAGCTTTACATGAGGGCAGAAATCTGTACTTCCATTTTTTGGGGGGACACCTGATATGTGAAATCTCTCGTTGCACCTTTAAGTGGCTTCTGTAAAAACACTTATTTCCCAATATTACAATTTTGCTAATTTGAATTTGTTAGTAATCTGTGTTATGCATTACTTGCATTACATGTTTATTATTGTATTTGCTCTAAGGCGTTGTGTTCTTTGTAGAGCGGCGCCATATAAATGCAATTTATTATTATTATTACTATTATTAATGTCGGTAAGATTGATACAAAGGTTTCCTATAAAAGAAAAGAAGTTAACAAACGTGTACATTAAATGATAACATAGATGTCTGTGACCATTCTAAACTTATATTTGACATTTTGAAAATCTTCTCACAATCCAGAATGGCAGCAATATGGCTGTCTTCAAAGATTTTCATACCTACAAATTGTAGGCCAGAATAAATGGTTGCTACACACATCTTCTACCGAAAGTCAGCTGAAGAAACCACATTCCTAACAGCATCATTTTTATCGTGACATTTCGCCACCTTCATCAATTATCAGACAACGCTGCTTAAGTTTTACTGTCTATTGCACGCACTTGCACCACTAGTCCCCTCAATCTACGGTTTGACCTGGGACAAATTGCTACAGGTTTTCTTGCTGTAACTTACTGTACAAACCCTCCCAAACAACATATCAAAAAGGTAGAAAAAAGGAAGCATGAAGAAACGCTAATTTGCATAAAACCTATGTGCCATTTTATCCTATATTTTGGTTATTATACAACATATTAAAAGGGGACGACCCGATTTAAGTATATAAAGTTTTCATCTTGATAGAATGGCCTGCACCCCAAACCCCATCGGTAAAGTTTTGCGCCGATATTTCAACCCGTTTTCATGAGAGAGCTAAAAACATGATTTTCTTAGCCCTATATACTACTGTGTAAATTTAATATCGGTCGACCAAAATGGGGTACATTTTCGCTCATAACTTCCAAACCAAATATCCTTTAGCCCTAAGATTTCACAGGGTAAGTGAAAAAAATAGTAGCTTTCTTCAGATACCAAAATGTTGACCACTTCCGGTAAAATCTGGGATTATGGGGACGATGCTATTACTGATCTGGTCACGGCCCTTTAACCCCCTTAACTCTTCAGTCTTTCTTGTGTTATATGGCCTCCATTTTCTGATTAAACTTTTAAAAATATTATTTTCTCAATTTTATTTGAGAAAAGATTTCTCATGGGAAAAGTACTTTGTTTACTATAAAAGAGAGAAAGGGGAATACCCCTAGTTTGTTTTTGCCAAGTGCACCTGTTTAGATTGCACAATAAGGGAAGTGGGGAATTACCCAAGAATGCTTAACTTAGAAACTGAGTCAACTTGTTTATGTTTTGAGATCAATACATTGTAAGATCAGGGAATTTCCCCACAAAGTTATATATGGAAAGTGATGTGATTCAGGTTATGTTTATGCATGATGATGATGTAATGATTATTGTTAGAAAGGGGAGTTTGGCTGTGAGAGGTTAAATAGTACTTGTGAATGAAGGACTGAGGCCAGTAGGTGTAATCAGGGGCTAAACCAGAGCTCCGGAGCTATACAGTATAATATATAGCTAGTTTAATCTACAAATAATGGTAGATTTGAGTTCTACATCTGTGACCAGGATTTAATATTTTGATTGCCGCCGGAGCTGGATAGCTAATTGTCTGCTGCGTTTTAAGCCAAAGAGCTTCAGTTTTTGGATCAAAAAGGGATTCCCATTTGTGGTCTCCTAATGAGGACATAGCGACAGACTGATGTTGGTATATTGTGGTGGTATATACGGATTTATTATTTGGAAACATTAGTGTCTCGAGGGAAAGCCCCGTCGCTGTGGAACATACCAAATTCTTGAACCAATTACAAATCATTAAAATTAGATCACTGTGCACCAAGGATCATTTGTTTGGGTTTAAAGGTATTCTGACATTTAACGCCTACGAGACGTCATAACACTTCCTGTCGGCAACATAGACCCGAGGTACTTGAAGTCTCAGCAACGTAAGGGCAGTTTACTAATTTTGCAGGAAGACCATTTTTGTGTTTCTATGATTCTATAGGTGGTGTGTCCACAATTATAGCATGTAATAAAGTAGAAAAAAATAAAAAACTTAAAAAAAGCAAAAAATAATATAATTAATAATTTTTACTTGACAAAAAGTAATTAAATATTTATTTACAAAATAGAAGAGAACGTAGTGAAATCAGTATTCTAGTTAGTGCAAACCAACGTAAGTGCACTACGTGGGTTCGGCACATGAAAAAATTTCTTAATTGCATAGACCAACGTGTAGTGCACTTACGTTGGTCTGCCACTGAAAAAGTTCCAAATGCTTAATAATGCAAGACACAATCGTAAGTGCACTTACGTTGGTCTGCACTGTAAAAGGTTGAAGAATGTCTTAATGCAAGACAACGTAAGTGCCACTTGGTCTATCATCGCAATCTGAAAAAATGTTTAATGCAAGACCAACGTAAGTGGCACTTACGTTGGTCTTGCACTGAAAAGGGGCAAATATGCTTAATGCAAGACCAAATTCGTAAAGTGCTGAACTACGTTGGATTGCACTGAAAAGGGGCCCCAAAATTGCTCAATGCAGACCCAACGTTAAGTGCCACTTACGTTAGTCTTAGAATTATTAAGCGGAAAAAGGGAATTGCACTTACGTTTTCATCTTTTCTAATTAAAAACTTTTTTATCCACTTCCATTTCTTCACACATAGTTTAAAATATGCGCGAATAATTCCTCTATTCAAAAAATTCACAAAAACTCAATTTCGACAACAACATGAGCACTTAACGTTGTCTTGCATTAGCCGACGTATGTAGTTCAGATCCTAGTGCGGTCATGTATTCCATTCCGTATCTTTGGCATTTATATAGATGTAGGCCGACTTTATCGGTTAGCATTCTCGATTGATGCTTTATAGTAGATCTTATGCAGCACGTATCACATCCCCTGTTAGAACTGCGTAGTCAAGGTCTAGTGAGATGCTGACTTTGGTGGCGGTAGATAGAATGATGACCCATTTTTGTTCCCGGCTTTTTGTGCTGCTTCCTACCTCTTACCCGACTATTATCCGAGACCCCGTTAAAAAATGTTCACATACTCTCTTATTTCGCGCTATTCCACTTTTTTCAAAGTTTGGCATTAAAAATTTTCCACTTTGATAAACAATTTGAAAACCCAAATTACAAAATTTTCGCGGCCTTTCACTCATTTCATACGGTACATTTTTAACAATTTTATATTTCATCACATGGCCAGCAATTTTAGATTTCATGGCAATTTGAAGTCGGAAAATAGGCCACTTCTATTTTACCTTCAGTGACACCTTATTACAGTTCAATATACTGGATGGCCCATTGTATTCAGCTTGGAAACGAATGACCCCCGTATTAGTTGGTGCATTTTATCTCAAAGCGACACTATTTTCAACTGGCGAGGCACCATATACCCATCACTTCACATAGGGAGTGCCCCCCGGCTCTAGTTGACCCATTGTGTTTGAATTAATACTCGCTGATAATAATTTGCTAAATAAAGATCTTCTCATCCCGATTGTTATCTGACAAATCATCTTGAATGCAAAATGAATTTTGGCGGGAAAACTGCGACCATCTTGATTAATGACCATCATTTACCACATATCAATTGCAAGTGCTACACATCTTGCAGGCATAGCCATGCAAAACATGTTAAAATACTAACAGAAATCGAAACATCTCCCTAAACATGCATTTATGAGCTATATAACTTTGTCGAAATATGAGCGATACGTCCACGTAGGATAAATGCAAATTAGCATGTCTTGCCAGGCTTCCTTTTTTCTACCTTTTTGATATGTTGTTTGGGAGATCTTTTACTGCTAGTTCTGTAGCAATTTTGTCCAAGTGACCATAGTATTTTCATAGATTGAGTGGACTACGCCTGTCAGCCAATTTGCAGTTTATCTTTTGGAAATCTCTGGCGGGAAAGCAGACAGATGTAGAAAATCACTTCAATATCCCGATAGCATTATCATGATTATGAGTGACATTAGTGTAGACCAATCTGAGATCCAACATGAGAGACAGGCAAGTGTAGACCCAGTATGTCATTGATGTTTCCTCCATTAATGCTTCTATGGAGGACTCTTAATGATGACATATTTATAAAGTATTTATATAATTATTTAGTGTGGTCCAGTGGATAGAGTGCCGACCCACACACTGCTTAAAATTAAAGATAGCGGCCAATATATATGTATTCAGAATACGTGGCAATTTATAGATTTCAAAGACCTTAGAAAGTGGCCACTATCTAAATTTCAAGCGAGTTAACAAAACAACCAAAACTTGTATCTCATATTTAAATTTATACCTTTATCATAATATTGGATGAAATAACTAAATATATCACAGATATGTGGCATTTTTATCTTAAAAGGATCCATATTAAATTTTAGCACACTGTTAGAAAAAATAACGTTTTTAAAGGTAGAATACCGGAATCCCAGCTGGCAGTATTCTACCGTTAAAATACGGTGCATCGTAGAAAGTAAATTAACTGTATTTAAGAGAGTCTTGAGCATTTTAATGACTTTAACACGAAATATGTGTTTTCTTCATACAAACATCGATAAAACATCAAACCTTCTCTTCAATCATAACGGTAAATTCATCTTTACGGTTGCTGTTATTTAACGGTAGAATACCGGCACCTGGGATTCCCGTATTTTATGTTTGTTTGTGTGCTCGTATCCACACGTCATTGGTAATGGCTTTGTGGTGGTGTCAGGATTTGTTCAGCTAGTGTGCTGATCCGGGGCCGCGTGTATCCATGATACGGACGCTCCTAACATGACCCGCTATTTGAGGCTGGGGCGGATTGGGAACAGTCAGGGGTTTATACCGTACTCTTATTCGACACTGACTGCGATGTACATGTACAGTTGTGACTCTCTGTACACGGGACCGACGGCTTAACGTCCCCTCCGAAGGACGGGATGCTTTCATGATCCATTTGCCCAATTCCAAGTGAACCATGGAGGAGAGCGGTATTCTGTATTTAATCAATAGCTGGTATACAGATCAAATCCAGAATTGATAGTACCCGAAAAAATCCCAGCAAGTGCCACAACCCCACCGGGATTCGAACCCGGGAATTTTTATGGTAAATTTGCGCCAGAGGCAAGCACCCTAACCGCTAGGCCACGCTCTCCATTTCATGTTTTATTTTATCATAATTTTTGGATGAAATATGTCGTCATTCATACGTAAAGCAATTTGCATTTTTAAAGATCTTTTAGGGCAGTCACATTAACTGCCATATTGAATTGTGACCATGTTAACAAAACGAATACCAGACATTGTCAAAGACATATCTCAAACCTTATTTTTGCAGGAGAAACGCTCTTTAAATAGTACTTTACTGTGTCTTTCGCAGTCACAAACAGATGGGTGAAACGGTTTTACTCGGTAGCCATTTTGAAATTCAAGATTATTTTGAATTCAACTTGAACACAATCAAATGACCCAATGTTCGTGCCAATGTTCAAAATATTGGAATTCTTGACTCTGAAAGCGTAATGTAGACAGATGTATATAAAGTTGCTTTGTTTCCGTCTAAATTTGTACGTTTTCTTTAAGGCGTTGTGTTCTTTGTAGAGCGCCATATAAATGCTTGATTATTTAATAATTAACACTAAATAAAATGAATTGATTTATGCTATCTACTAAGATAGCAATCGAATAAGTGGTATCTGTACAATTATTGTACTCAGTATAAAATTATTTATAACCGCTCTCTTCTATGCCTCATAAAACACTCAGCCTTTGCCTCTATCGTAAAATCTATGCAAATGACATATTTTCATCTGCTATCAGGAAAATAATAAAACATCAAAACCTGGCTTCCCATTTGCCACGGCACCCAATGATTCAATCATAAGAGGTTATCGCACTTCTCAAAAGTCCAAGCACTCTACATCCTTTTGTTGAAGAGACACTAACACATTTTCAGAAAATTGCGCCCTTTTTTAAATTTTTTTTTATTTTGTTTTTTGTATGTTCAGAATGCTTACCATTGTATTAAACCACTCCTGAATAAGCAGGTCTTCATTTAATAAAAAGATGATTTAATATTTTCCGTAGTGCACGACAAGAAATCCAAGCATGCTTCTCTATAAGACTGACAAAATTAGGCAAGTTTTCTTTTCTACTTGTGTCCAATAATCTTTCGAGTCGTTTTTGGAAGGTATTCTGCAACCAATCAAGTGCAAATTTAGAGAAATTTTTATCCTCAGCAAAATCTTCAATGAGCATTAATTGGGTAACATTACTTGCAATCCCGTTTAATACGGGATTGATTAGTGATGTTTGGAAATCATTAAAAAAACCCATTTATTGCTGTGAATACAAGTGAGCAAAAATATTGTTCAACTTGGACGCACGTTTTGCGTTTGAAACGATTTTTTTCCTAGCTGGATATAAACACACACACAGATATCATGTTATCAACTTTTTTGTGGGCGAAATCTCTCTACTTAAAGATCGCAATCCATGCCCTTAAATATAAATGACATTTCATAAGCTGACAAGTGTCTAATAGGTGATTCACCAATGGGAGAACGTGTGCTCATTTTACTGAATGAAATCTGTCGCATTGGGCAGTTAGTCTTACCAATTATTGATAATCACTCAAACAAACCACATTTTACTCGCCACAACCTCAAATCGAAATGTTCCGGTTGACGTAGCCTTAATTAAGTCTTTTCATTGCAAGGGTAGACGTTTTGCATCGAGCTGAGAAATCCACATAAAAATTTTCTCGTGATAGTTTTCTATGTATGCTGAATCTCACCTCAAGCAAATGATTTATAAACCGACCGGTATAACTATTTCTATAATTTCTTAAAATATGCGACCATTAGAATAAATTCATACAGAATCAGATGTCTTGATAAGGTATAAAACGGACAGACTAGATAAATTTGACGGAATTGGTTATTGTACGATTATCTACATAATAAATGTGAGCCTGTCAACAAATAAGAACCGGTTTTCAATGACCGGACTTGTGAACCTTTTAAAGGTCCATGGCCCGATCGCTAATAGCCTCGTCCCCGGGGACCCAGATTTTACCGAAAGTGGTCGAAATTTTGGTATCAGAAGAAAGCTATACTATTTTTCTCATTTACCCTGTGAAATCTTAGGGCTAAAGGATGTTTTGTTTGGATGTTATGCGAAAATGTGCACAATTTTGGTCGACCAATATTAATTTTACACAATACTCTATGGGGATTAAAAAATCACGTTTTTAGCTCTCACTTCAAAACGGGTTGAAATATCGGCGAGAAACTTTACAGGTGTGGTTTTGGGGTAAAAGTCATTCAATCAAGATGAACAATTTATAGACTTAAATCGGGCCATCCTCCTTTAAGAAGTAACTTCTCAAAGAACAGATTTGAATAGAATGATAAATAGTAACAAAAGTGCCACCGTTTACATTGAGTGGGGAATTAGCAAATATTTATGTACCTCACTCCAACCAATTCAAAACAATACAGAACATTTTTAAAATACGAAGATAAATACTTCAATTGTATCAGAAATGAGAGAAAAATTAAGTCTTTCGCAGTCTTGTCTTAATAGTACCTCAACCACATTAATCAAAGTTTAGATTAATATTCTTACAACTTTACTATTTTATTCAAGTAATGTGGTTAGGATTCAGTAATATTGAAAAAATAGTATCTTTATATTTTGTATACTTGTATTTTTAAATAAAAAAACGGATACCACATCCAGTTCCTGGACCATGATTAGCAGCTTGAATAATTGGCACGTTAGGCTAATGAAATCAGAAATTTTTCATACATGGCCTCAAATTCGATAACTGAACAGTAACTTGTATAATCACACACATTTAAAGAAGCGCGATATTGTTTTACTAATCCGCTTATAAAATGATTTTGTTCGAGTCTAAGCATATGCTTCTTGAAAGCGGAAATCCGGCTCTCCACTTCTCGTCAGTAACGTAGCTTTTCGTGTCGAAGCTTCCGAACACTCAGGTACGTCTATCTAGTCTTATGATATGATCTGTGACAACATAAGACGTCTCAGGAACAGCCCAAGGTGGTCAAGCCTCATGCTCCTGATTCATTGATTTATTCACACCTCCAATCCAATTAAATGAAATTATTCGTCATCGCTGGTCATCGTTTCGTGTTATTATTTGATCCTCGCTACATTTCTGCTTTTAGTTTCAGCATGAGAGCGATTTTTTCTCTGTTTGGCGAAGTTATGATTTGTCCATTATCTTAAATATTTTTTGATTAAAAATGTAAAGCAGAAGCTACTTGTAATGAGAGACCGTATGTATAATCAAAATATGGACACATGTGTTCAAATGTTAACATTTACTTACATCACTTGCGTTCTTATGACATAATTTATTACTGTGTAACATGAAGTTATTATAACGACTTCATGGTGTAACTTACCTGCGGAAATGTACCCTACCAGGAGTGATCACTTCAGATAATAACATTGATGTTATAAGATTATCATGATCCAATATGCGCGAAGTTCAACGTGAATCCAATCAACCATATTAATAATATAAATTAATATTGAATATCAATGAATATTAATGTAATCTGCCGAAAAAAATCTATCTCGAATATGTAATTTAAAAATTAGTAGCAACGTTAAAAAATATTATCATTATAATAATAATAATAATAATAATAATAATAATAATAATAATTACTAGAAAATGATAGAAAATGAAAAAAATAGTCATTATTATGTTATAATAAGCTCTTATTATTATTTTTTATCTATTTATTTATTTCTTTTTTAATTGTATTCATAAACGTTTATTATAAGGGAAGCATATTGATTGGACAAAAATCATGCATTGATATTTGTCATTGCACGGTTCGTAAGTTAATGAGCGTACGCGGGTGCTCAGAACGTTTACGCGCGATATTGGATCGATTCATTTCACGCGGTCCTGCGGGGCTTGTGCCATTATTCGTCGTCAAACTGAGCGCGCGTGCTTTGCTGTTTGGCCAATGCACTCGAAGCTAAAATATACAGACATTAACATCTAATTCAATTTTGTTTATGTGTCTTCTTGGTTTCAATTTACCCCAACTCTTCCCCACAATTTCATGCGCACACGTTTGTTACGTGGGAACGAAAGTGCATTTTACATCATTGCCCTTTGTAGACAGGGTCCAGCCATTTTTATCCAGTCAATATTTTCTAAGTGGGTTTGTCTTCTTGAATCCATGCTCTTTGAAATAAGCTTTGGGGCCACCCAGAATTTTGCCCCAAATTCTAAATTGCCGCCAAAATCTAAAATTGCCGCCTACAAGCAAAATGACATTAACTGGATTGATACTCGCTTTCAGTTCTTCCTGTCATAGTATCTCTCAGTGATTCTATTTTCCTACCCCTTTGAAATTGGCCCGAGCAGCCACTCGACTATCGCCCACAAATCCAAGATTGCAGTTCAAAATGCAAAATGCCTGCCAAAAATTAACTTCCCATTACCTTTACCGGCGGGGGGGCATCGTGGCTCTTCCTGTCAAATCCCACTCATCTTTCACCTACAGGTATCTACGCAACCGGATGAATGAACCAACAGCGTCAGCTTAAAAAATCAGTCAAAAGTGCAGGTCACACAAAAAACGCTTATTTTTCTTTTCAGAAATCACTGATTTTTCCGGGAAATCCCGCTATGAAAAAAAGTGTAAAATAGATTTGGTCAAGCTAATTTTTGTTGGATTTCGCGTGGTTCTTTGAAATTGTTTGAAATAGAGTAATCAGATAGATATGTCTTAAACTAGCACGCTTAAAGTCGTTTGATGGTTGATATTAAATGTAAAATGTCCTTTTTTAAACACATCAAATATACAGATGTTGCCAAATACTGCTATTGGAAAGGGATAGCCCTTATTTTCTCAGTTTTCCAAAAGTTACGGCATTTTTTTCCATAATCTTTCAAAAATATTACAGGAATATACGAAAATTTAATACAAATACAAACCTAGACATTGAAAATGTTTTGGCCCAATATCTCTGGTGATTGAACGGTGGTATCAATCAAATCGCATGTTATAGCAAGGCCATGGAACCAATCGTGTGCGTACTTCCACCTCGTCCCATCAGCGGAGTGAAATGGTGAAATGAACCATCGGATTGACTCGTGGTTATTGAAAACAGGCCCGTATCAAAAAACGCAACAAAACTTCTCCCCAACTTTCGGTAAACTTCGCCAAGATTCGGCACTTCCAATTAGCTTGGGAATTGCGCCCTAAGAAATCATGACCTTAGCAGACACAAAAGCGTGACTTGCTGATGACGTAACATGATCTGGGAAACACCTCTGGCGCATGTGATAATCCTGTCTACCTTGAAGTTCCTTGGACCGCACGTTGTCTCTTATTATAAACACACTTGTCAAGAAGACGGAAGAATAACTATGTTCACGTAATAGGCATTCTTCAACATAATTTACTGGCACAAGATGCAGTAGAGTAACAGGCTGGGTGGGGGTGGGGGGGGGTTTTGCAGGTTGCTACTCCCGCGAGCGTGAGCGGCATAAAAAAAAAGCTTTTAAACGTCATGCTAACTTAGACCTTTTTGCCTACTCACCGAGAAATTTTCACCTCCACCCAAAAAATCTAATCCAAAACTGGGAATATACCCCTCTGACAAGTGAGCCCTGTTACGCCCCTGCAAGAAGGTATGGCTCGCCCACATACCCCTAAGATCGACGGGCACTAATGTGCAGGTATGCCTGGTCAAAACCCATCCTTATGGGTTGTAGGCAAAGAGGTTTCATATAGATAGAGAGAAAACGTTACGTAATCTTTAGAAATTCACCGTCTCGCCATGTTTGCCGACACAAAGAAAGAAAACATAGAGTACCAACAATAGAAAGCAATGGTGGCCTCGCTTCTCCACATACTGTGGGTGCCGCTTTGCATAAAACGAATCGGTAGTGATAAAACATAATGTTGTGTTAGAGGTGGCCAGTGTAATACTAGTGTACCTGGATCATTGTGCTGCGCTCAGATACTCTTTTTTCTCATAAGCAAGCGCGCTTAGGTGAACGATGTTATGCATTGAGGCCGGTTTATTTAAATCAGACGACTGATGTGTCATTTCATTCGGTGCCTGGCAATGGGTAGGACACATTTAACCAACCAATAGCACCAGTGGGCGAACCAGCTTTTTTTCAGGGGGGGCAAAGGGGGGGCACATGTACTTTCAGGGGGGGCAACCATATATTAAAATTTGTTAGTATAGTATATGGCCTATGTAAATCACTAATTTTCAGGGGGGGGGGCAAGATTCCCCACAGGGGGCAGCTGGCCCCCCATGCATCCCCCGCTGGTACGCCACTGAATAGCACCCAACATCCCGCAACTGATATTTTGGGGATTTTGTTTGTATCGAAATTGACATTATGTGTGTATACGAGCACCCAAACTGATAATTATTCCGGGCAATATTCAAAAGTCGCGCCAGCACGGAAGAATGGGGTTTTTTGAAGGGTTTCACCCCCTGGGTGTAGGTTCTTATTCATTATTTCTATTTAGTCGTGTCCACACGACGTTATTACCGATATTAACTAATACCGATGGAATTAAAAAAAACAAATCCACTAATTCCCTCACGCCTATTGTACATATTGTACATCGTCTCCACATGCGGTTGGACATAAGTCACTTAGGTCAAACCCTTCACACCTCTAATAGTCAGTAGAACAGGGCTTAATTGTTTTTGTAAACACTGGTCACAGTTAAGTCAGAACAGAGCGTACGGTCGTGCATGTCCCCACGTAGTTTACTATAGTCGGATTTTTTATTCCGGTCAGTTCAAAAGTTTTTGGGGCGTGTGACGATTCCATTGTTCTGCGCGGTTGTATGCTTTACGCAATCAATACAATAGAAATTCGATGTCCACGATACCAGATCCGATTAAGGCCATAATGTAAAAAATGTCCCTTTTCCACGAAGCAAATGTTACAGGGCAAATGCACGCATATTAATTTCCAAAACACTAAACTTGAACAAACTCTGAAGCATCAACATAAGAAAGATATGAATAAGTAATTATACTACTAACAAAGTTATTTTACGGCAATAAGGAATATTAAAAAATCTGATACGTTTACATTTATTCGTCTGTTCCATGAAATTATCCAATGGTCCAATCCTTTATTATCTAAGTTATTTAGAGGTTTGGTCAGTCATAACAAACTACTAAATCTACGTGATAATCCTCCTCTTCACACAGCCTTGATGTTCAAGACACTTTATCGTTCTTTGATTGACACAACAAAGGACTCGATAGAGGTGTCTCAAACTGTACGACAATCAGTTCAATGGAATCTGGTATGACGCCTTTATAAAGTCGATACAAAAGTTCATGTAAATGGTTAAAGCATCTTACTTGTTGAACAAATTAGGATTTCACCGTTAATACGGCTTTTTAGTTTGCGTTCTAACACATCCCATCCACATTAAGTCGTACCATCGACAATATGCGTTTACTGACAGGATATAAAAAATCAGACTATAAATACCGGTCGTAAAGGTTACGACCGGAACCTTAACCTGATCTTCTTCGGCAGTAAAATCGTCGGAAGTAAGACACTATCAGGATTGCTAAATCAGCAAACGAAAAACAAAATCATCAAAAATAAGAGTTTTGCATGTATGTAACAAGTACAGGTATCCTAACCCACTCTGCAAATGATTGTAGACTCAGAAGCAACCTAATAAGGACAGAATCAGAGGTTTTAGTCATTACTGTCCGTTCGGACACTTACTCAACACGTATGCATGGAAGAATCGTATCTTGGAACACTGCCGTTTCTCCTTTCTGTCATTCTACAGCTGGAAAAGTGTAACTTATGAGAATTCCTTCACTTTGAAGCTATGTCTGCAAATTTCAAATATTTTTCAACTCACTGTTAGTGTCTTTTAAAAGCCTAGTTAAGTCAGATAGAGTGGCGTCAACACGGCAAATTTATATCAAACATTAAAACCGATCGATAGCGTGAGGGGAATTAGTGGATTTTGTTTTTTTAATCACATCGGTATTAGTTAATATCGGTAATAACGTCGTGGGGACACTGACTATTATAAATTAGCTTTGGGCTACCAAGGATTTGTCTCTAATCCAAAATGGCCATCAAAATGCCGCCAAAGTCATCTTATTTGTATTCAAGCTCTCTGTATTCAAGCTGCCTGAGATTTTCATGTTAATGTTTTCTCAGTGGTTCCGTCATTCATTTCCAAACTAATGCTCTTTGCGATTAGCTTGCATAGTAGTTAGGTTGCAAATGCAAGATGGCCACCTAAATAATAAACAAAATGGCTGCCTGTTACATTAGCCTCCATTTTGTGATTAAAAATATTTTTTTATTTTATTTCTCAATTTAATTTGAGAAAAGATTTCTCACGGGGAAAAGTACTTTGTTGTCAGGAAAGAGAACATGGAATTCCCCAACATGGAATTCCCCAACATGCTAAATTTAGAAAATGAGTCAGCTTGTTTGTACAATCCTGATCACGCAGGTGCTATTTACTAGATTGAGCAAGCACTATAAATGGTCTGAGGGGTTCCCAAGCTTTGTTGCAAAACAAAACAGATTGCAAAAATAGATATTATCTCATTATGTTATTTATGTAAGATGGTGCAATGCAGGCAAATGCAGGATGATGTAATTCATGTGAAATCCAATTGGCCGGTGCAAGATTATGTTTATACATGATGATGCTGTAATGATTATTATTAGAGGTAGGGGACTCTAGTTGTGAAATCCTTATATAAGGAGAGATTGGAAAAGTTAGGATGGCGAGCAGTAGTAACCAGGAGCTACACAGTATAGTTATAGCTAGTTTTAATCCACAATAATGGTAGATTTGTGCTTTACATAGTGCAAGGATTTATAATATTTTGGAAAACACCGGAGCTTGAAAGCTGAACTGTTTGCGGTCGTCTTTTAAGTCAAAAGAGCTTCAGTTTTGGAATCAAAACGGATTCCAGTTTGTGGTCCTAAATGAGGACATTAGCGGCAGACCGATGGTGGTAGAATACCTGGATTGTATTGCAGAATATTAGTGTCGTCAAGAGAGGACCCCGTCGTCTTGAACTGCTGGACAAAGTTACCTTCAGAATCAGAAGATTCCCATGGATTTTGTTACCCTTGGAATATTATTGCATGCTGTCATTTTGGACATACCAAATTGTTGAACCAATCTGATTTCAAATCATTAAATCTGTAAAATTATATGAGATTTAGATCATTTGTGCACAAGGCTCATTTTTGTTTGTGTTTAAAGGGTATTTCTGAACTTTAACGTCCACGATACATCGTAACACTGCCAAATTACCTCAAATTAAATTTCCACTCTCTTCCCCCCTATCAATATGAAGTTTACATGGTACTGGATACCGATTTTGTGGGATAAAATACTCACCTGATCCATACTACCTTGTAAATATTACAATTTTACTCACAACAAACTATGTCAGTATTTATTCTGGACATCCTAAGTTGTTCGGCTCGACAGCAGACTAGACGATAGAACACATACACATTCTAGAATTGCGGTTAAGTCAAAACACTGTCTACGAATCGGGTGAATATTTCAGTACTAGGCTGTAGAACTCTCTCTCTCTCTCTCTCGCTCTGGTTGGGATATTTGGAGGCTGGTCCATGTCCATTGGAAGCTGGGCCGTGTCCCATGATTCTTCAGTATCAGTATCATACTTGACGTCATTTTTATGATCAGAAATATGACCCGTTGTATCAAGAGGATGTCTATTATCCGTTAATTACGAAATTCATCTCGTTTTCTTTACAGCCAGTCACGAGTATCTTACTCTTACTATAAATATCTTCTCCAGAAAAAGAGGTTTATAGCCGTGACTAATCTACAAACACGAGTTTTCGTTGATCCTTCGCTACACCTGTGTGTGTTTAAAGACACTGTCAGTGATCCGCACGAAAGAGTCAAAATATTTGAAATCTGCAGGAATAACCTAAAAGTGAAGGATGGGTCTGTAGAATTATCATAAGTTATTTTTCCCACTGAAAAATTGGAAGAATAGGAAAAAAACGCCAATGTTCAAAGATATCTATCTCGATTCAATTACGTGTTGTAGTAAGTGTCGTTACGTACAGTAGTGACTAAAATATCCGATTTTGTCCTTATTAAGTTGCTTTTTCCTTTATCACTTGTAGGGTATGTTAGGATACCTATACTTTGTTATAGACATGCAAAGATCTGATTTTTGATGATTTTTTTTTTGATTTTCGGATTTAGCAAATCACTGATGGTGTCTTTATCTGACTGTTATGGCTGTTTTGTAGTGAAGCATTTTTGCCTAATTATATTTTAGACCTTCACGCATTTCAATATCAATGACTATAGCATACTTATTAAACATCCAAATTCTTCGGTCACGTTTGTGACCTAAAACGGTAAATTTTGATTTTCAACCCAATGCTATTTTGCCAACATAACCAATCTGTTATTACTTTTGGTATAATGAATAACCTTTAGTCAAAACCTAACCAAAAATAATGTTTTCATTTTCCCCAGATTAGTTATTTTGTCATGAGGGTCAAATAAAGTTTGGTTACGTTTGTGACCTCAGACAAATAGGGGCTTTTAGAATTCAAACTTCTACTGTAAAATTCTGTGATTATTTAAGTACTCACATTCTTATATTTATTTCTGAAAGACATTGATACTTAGTCATTACAACAACATTGGTAATTAAAAGTAACAAGCAAACTTTACTTAGTAATTAACAAATTTATATCACTAATTACGGTCACGTGTGTGACATTGGTGGTTACGTGTGTGACATCTCCATTGACTTATAACACAAAATTGGTCACCGTTGTTAATGTGCACCAAAAATCAAGTTGTAATAAAATCTTGTGTATTTCCATATTCTCAACTATTTCAAACACTTTTATTACAATGTCATCAGTAATAACTTGCAAAGAGCAATGCTTCTCCCAGGATTAATTGTTGTTTCTTGTTTAAACTGATCATATTCATATTTTAACTGTTAATAAAAGTTAACACTGCTACCTTATTCAATATGACCAGAAATTTATGTCCTTCAAATACTAAAATGGTGAGTGCCGGTCACGTGTGTGACAGTAATTAGCACATCAATTACTTTGGAAAGAAGAAAGATCTAAACTAATTATTTTGTATAACGGAAGGTACATATAAACTGGCTTTTGACATGAAATATGAACATTACTGAGACAGTGGTTTTCTAATAATAAAAACGTCTTTGTCCTTTTGGTCACGTGTGTGACATACCAAAGTCAATTAAAATTCTTTGTTATTTATTTGTCTATTTCCTAAAATTATAATTTTCAACATAATTTTTGAAAATTGAAGTCAACGCAATACCTTAGTCAGTATATCAAACAAAATGAATCGATATTCAATATAAAACTTAAGAAGCAAAATGGTGTAATAATCTCACTTTTTTATCCCAAAATATTAAACACATTCATTTATACAATGAGGGTGTTTGAGTTGAACATTATTGTTTAAAAATATCATGCAGGAAACTTGGAAGGATGGTTAACGTAATAATGTAAAGAAATTTGCAATACTATTAACTTCATTTTTTTTATCAAAAAGGTTTACTTTTTTGAAGAATGGTCCTAAAAGAGATTTATCACCATGATTTACATGTTATTTTGTGGATAGTTATCAGGAAAAGTTGTGTCTGTCGCAAATGCAAAGCGATTCTTTTGAAATGATTTGAATATTTGGTCAAATTGATTTCAATGGTATAAGGCTGAAAATTCCATTCAAACAACAGGTTACTTTGAATCAGCAATGTAAACATTACATAGCTTTGCTATTACCTGGAGTTAACCTTGTTCTCTTACTCTTCACTGAAAGGCTAGGTGGGAATGGGAGCAAATGCGCCATATTGCCCGAATATAATCTTCCCTTTCTTCCCAATCTCTATGTTTGATTGAAGGATACTCAATATCTTGTTTCCTGAATTGATACTAGATCAAAGCTTATACAGTGTGAGTCAAAAAGAATAGGACCGTGAGTGATTATTTTTATCAAACAAATTATTGAGGTTGATAACAAAAGTTTTACATATTCGAAACAAGCATGTTCTTCCGCTCATTAGAAAAAAAGAACCACCAAAATTCATCATTCCTAACAATTGTTATGCCTGTTCTGCCGTTAGAACCCATTTACCCAGCTGTCCACGGAATGCTGAATGCTTTGAATATGTGAGTACCTTGGAAATGACTGGGTCATTGAAATGTAAATGAATTTGAACCTGTGAGTTTCAAAAACAGATTTGCATGGTCTGCACAAAATCAATAATGAATAAAAAAAAAATCTGAGGGTATTTTCAAAATTAACTTGGTATCTTGGTGGAAAGATTTTAGGTATCATGGCCCCTCCATATCCAGATGTACAACGAACTTTTATGGTTGAAACTTATTTGCAGACTCATTCTCCCGTTGAGGTTCAGAGACAGTTTGCCTTGCAGTTCCCACAAGCATATCAGGTTTTGAAAATACCTTCAGATTTGTTATTTTATTCATAATTGATTTTGTGCAGACCATGCTAATCTGTTTTTGAAACTCGCTTGTTTAAATCTCATTTTCATTTCAATGACCCAGTCATTTCCCATCAAGCATTCAGCATTCCGTGGACAGCTGGATAAATGGGTTCATTCGGCAGAACAGGCATAACAATGGTTAGAAATAATGAATTTCTCTGGTTATTTTTTTCTAATGAGCGGAAGAACATGCTTGTTTTGAATATGTAAACATTTCTTTATGAAGCTCAATTAGTTTTTGGTAAAAAATAATCAATCACGGTCCTATTCTTTTTGACTCACACTGTATATTGCTTCTCTTGAGGTGTCCGTCGGCGCTACTCTTATCTGGCAAGATACTTAAATTGGATTTAATTTCTGTTTGTTGTACATTCTGATCCTTGTACTCACAAACTCTTCATTTTCTCTTCCAGCATACATACATGTTCCGAAGAAACACTTAGCATCGGGGACATCTTCGCCTGAAGTACGTGATGTCGCCAAGATGCGAGAGGATATGCTGTTGTCTTAGTTTCTTCATCTTCAGTGGTTTCACATCATCACCTTACCAAAACCAAATGGAAAAGAGGTGGTATCTTTTTTCCATTAATTTGGCGTTGGTAAGGTGAAATCATCTCACCCCACTCTCTCTTCCAGGCTTATCTACTATACAATATATCCAATGGCAAGTCAAGGCAACTGGAGATGATACTGGATGCAGTGAACCGCTAAAGAGACTTTCTGCTGTGTTGCTCCCAACAAGGGTTCCACTACCCTACCAGGATGGAATCCGCCTAAAAGGATATAAAGGAAATGGTTTCAAGCATTTGGTCCAGTTGCCGCCCGTAGATTGCAGATAGTACAGACTATACCTTTTTGGAATCCTTATGATTAGACAAATAACCTGGTATAGTTTTCAACATGACTAGATCTACAAATATAAACAGATATAAATCGTATATGTAAATATACCGTTCTGACCCTATCCGCTAGGAAAGCGATGGACACCTTTCGGACCTAACACCTATTATCTATCGCTCCTCTACCAACCCTGCCTTGTTAGCTTAATTGGTAAGAGCGCTGTCACTAGCAATACGGAGGTTGCCGGTTCGAGTCCGGCCAAGCGCACATGCATTTTTTTTAACACTTGTGTGCCCTTGCCATGTCCAGGAAAGATTCATAAATATTAATGACTGGATCTATTTAAACAAATTGACCCCTGTATAATCTTTGTCTATAGAACCCCCCCCCCCTCCTTCAGGCACCATTTGCGGCACTTAAGAATAACGTTTCAGGGCTCCCTGTCAGGCTGTCTACATATTTGATCACACAAATCTTTTGTACTTGAGATGGGGATACACTCGAACCACCAACTACCAACCGTTGTATTTCCACCCGGGTCGATGTTGTTGGTATCAGTGTCACTGATCATCTCAGGGCTCAGGTGCCTCTAACCCTACCTTGTCAACTTAGGTGATGACAAACCACTAAAACCTCGGCAACTAGAAGGCTGAGAAAGGAAAAGAGCTGGAAATGACGAAAATGACCTATGGGAGGTAGCGGTCTCTCAAATCCTCCTCTGGAACACCCCAATCCAGCTCCACCAATAGCTTGCACAAGATTTGCCCAAATATTTTGATTTTTGAGGCGAATTTTACACGCTGATTCAATATATGACATTTTCCTTGATATTTACAGTTAACAAAATTGTTACCAACCACTGTAAAATGATACATGAATTGATTGTTAATTTCAGTTTGAATATAGTGGGGGTCTAGAGATAATTTTCATATTGATTCTGAAATTGTGTTGATATCTTCAATTTAATTGCATTTTCCCCAAAACCGAACCATAACCCTAAGTAATCATTTTTTTTATTATAGTTTGATTTACACTCACATCATTATTACATATTTTGCCAATGCCAAATATATGCCTTTGCTTGAATTCTTACCATCAATATCATCATGCACATTTATGAATATATTTCATGCATAAATCACATTAATTAGCTCCTGTGATTTCTTTAACATGCCACTACAAACACTACAATACATGATATAGGTAACAACACACACACAACCCACCCACACCAATATAAGAGAAAAACACAATACTAACCGGTTTCTAACAACCTGAAATTTATCCAAAACACTCATAAATGCAAAACAAATTTCGCATCCGCATACTACAAAACAAATAGCACAGCTGTTAAGCTCGAACACTCGTTCACTTTGTGGAAAAGTATGAAACTTTCCATTGTTCATAACATGTATGTACAACATTTTAAAGATATGTTTACCACATTGTACATATTCCCATATGGTCACCACAATCAAAGCACTTTCTACATGGGGTCAAATTTTTCAAATAGTCATATATAAGAAAAAATGGTCTTCAAATTGCTCCAATGACTTCAGATTTCCAAACAAATATAGTTGCCATAATCTAGTGCATAGCGTTTTAGGTTGTATTATGGGTCCAAAGGTAACCAAGGCAATACATACATTGTTTTTAGTATCCTCTATTAGATGGAATACTATACCGATTTTCGTAAACGACAGACTAATACTGGTTAGTTACGTATCTGCTATTAAAATCTTCAAAATAACTCCATGTTAGTACAATATCCCCCGGCAATATGCTAAACATATTACAATACAGTAATCTTGTATCTTTTCTAAATGGCCACCAAGGTCAACTAACTTTTTGAACATTTGGTAACTTTGCAATTAGTCATAAACCTAAGCAAAAATGGTACTTAAATTGCTCATAGTGACTTCAGTATTTTAGACAAGTATACTTTACCATACCTAGTACAAACAATGTTTAGTTGGCACTTTGGGTCAAAGGTCAACCACGTCAAATACTATACCTGAAATTAGTGAACGGCAATAATAAGGGTAGGTTATCAAGGCATCACAAAGTAGTTCATCTTACAGTGTACTGCTTAGTTTTCAACGGGGCCAGGTAACACATCTCAGTGCAAGTGCAGTCAGCTTCGCTTTTGTAGCATTTACAGTTTCCGATGTGTTTGGTCAGTGCAGCCAATAAGTTCATGGCAAAGCCAGGCTAGGAAAATTGGCAAGTTTAACAGAGTCGTTGAGAAGAAATCGATCCTTCGATGCTTAACGCTAGACTTGACCTCCTGCTGATGAAGATTACTTAATACAGCTACAGAGGCAAAACAGACTTAATTTATCGGTTCGTTCCCTCCGAAGGAAGTGCCAAAACATCATATTGTGGCTTCGATCGAATCGTGACTGAAGTAATCCGGGCAAAACCGACCGTAAAGAACCGTTTTAAATTGTTGTGACCCATCTATTTTGAAGAACTCTACGGACCCTCGGTCTAACATTCGTTTGACCGCAAAGGCTCCAAAGTGCCTAAAAGGGACCGACCCCTAATCAGATTATACTTAGCAAGGGTACTACTCTGATACACGAAAGCAGCTCCTCACTTCTACGAGTTACACCTGCCTGACGCCATCTGATCCATTCACTCAAACGCGTATTGGGACTCTTTTTAGGAGACAATGCAGACTATCGATAGTCAAGACTATGGGCGGTGGTGCCTCTAAGAATTCAAACCTCCTAAGTTGCTATGGACTGCCCCAAGATCAGAAGTGATGGTCCCCCCGAATAACGTCCGATTGTTTCGGCATTTGGCTCACAGCCTTAGTGCATTGCTACGAAGTTAACCTAATACATACTTCAAACCTCTTACCGAAAAAAAACCAGACCCATTAAAAGATTGGTGAGAATTTGCTACATTCAGATCTGACTTTGACCCCAGCTGGAGATGTGGTTCCTTCCATATAGAATCCTATTCGCATCTGTCCCTTTGAAGAAGAATAATCCGTTGCTATTACTAGGAATTCGACACACGATCTCTCCATATCGCTGATGTGAACGGGAGTTGGTGACCTCTACTCCCAAAGTAATGGGCAGAATAGGTTCTCCCGTTCTCCCACCAGTACCTAACCTGTAAGTGGCAGTCCTGGTCAAATGTTAATAGGCGCCCTTCTGACTGGCAGCACTCCACTGCGCATATGGAAACATTATGTGGACGTCACTTTATGTGTTATAGATCGAGACTATTTAACATCTTTCTTTGACACCTCAGCAGTCTTCCGCAATGGATATCATCACATTAACACGTGAATATGGGAAGAGGACCAACGAACAATCGCAATTTTTCCTTGATGTTTTGGACTAGAAAAGCCTGACCCTAGCTTACCCTTGACCCCACTATCTCTCGAATTAGACCCACTCTGACCATACCTAATTTTGACCTCTCTCATCCAAGTCATCCAATGCTCCATGATGCGTCGTTCAATGTTTCAACTGAGATTACTTTATGGCCTATTCATCTCAGGTTCAAAAAGATTACAATGTTCCGTCGAACACAGTGGATAGAGAATGTGAGCATGCCACGTTCAACAAGCGTTGAGCTGAACAACTACCTTGTCAAAGTTTGTCCATGACGTCACTCATGAAGCACCAATGATCAAACCCCGAAGCTGTATTATTCTACCACCTGTTGCCTTAAGGCATTTATATCTGGCCTTTATATACACCAATATATATACAATATTTAATACGACCAACTGAGTTAATATGTGTTGGGGCCTGTCTTCGATAAATAATTCAGTTCTGGTGAGTTTTGTCAGTTGCTCATCGCAAATATTCTAATAAAATTTAATATCTAGGATATCTCCAAACATGGTCGTGATAGGAGGATACTCAAAGCTCGGCAAAATCTGAGGGTGCTACATAATGCTCGTTTTCGATGGATTAAACAGTGTTACCGTCTATCTGGTACTGCTGATGCTATAACACAGAGTTCTTCAGAATAAGAATATACGTATATTTCCAGACTAGTAATACTCTACGAAAACAACTGTGCACATAAGACCCAAATCTAATCATTCCTCTTGGGCCAGCAAATTGTACATTGGTCAAACCGGAAGAGAACCGATGAACACCGATGTGTGGTATTAAGGTGCTTCAATCCGTGCACATCATCTATTCTAGGCAGCGGTTTTCAGATATACGACATTGATCTCCTTAAATTGTTACGAATATCTGTCCAATACTTTTCAGCTTATCCCTCTTTGACTTGATAAGGCATCGCATTTGGCTGGCCTGTGTCTTCTTGGCAAATCATGCGCATCTTCCATTCAGTTTTTGATTGTTTAGAGTTGTTGGGGTCATTATTATCTACCACCATAAATCGTTTAGGCATGTTTAGTGAAAAGCAGTGAGTATAGTTTACGCTAAATATTCACATTTACTTGTAAATATCCGCTACTTCTTGCATGAGGTGAAATGGCCATGGGATGATTCCTTGACATGTAGGATTCCCAGCACATGACAACTACTAGGGGACTCTGCTCTATGTTACCAAGGTTTACAACAAAAATGCTTTTAAAACCATGTCGGCCACATGTTGATACCCGTTGCTATAACAACAGGCAGGTGTTTCGGCTAGACCGAAGCTGCACACAGCACATACACATCGTGAGGAATCAATGTTTTTTAACTATATTAACTCACCTTGATTGTCACCTTGTTCACTGTAATAGGCCTTCTACTCCATCAATAGGGATGTTTGTTTCAATTGGGCAATCATTATGGCCTTTCATAGCCAGGGTCACTTCTATGCAAGTGCTGATCCTCAACTTCTAGCAGTTCAGTTATAGTTGATGGTATAACATTTCCTAATTCATTCGATCCAACAACCCGGAATGAATGGCCCCCTACGTTTTGGAGATATAACAGCAAGTAAAGTTTATAACATTCATTCAACCACTAAATTGAATAATACCTCAATATTTCGAATGCGTCCTGCACACATCCCTCATCCGGAGGACTCATGGATATTACTGTGAGTCAGCTCTTGCCTTGACCGGAGATGACCTTTGGTTGATAAAAGCTTATATAATGAGGAAGTTCCAAGAGCCCTGGTCCACGGTTGATTTGAGGGAAAGTTTTCTAATTTGGATGGCCTCCCGTACTTGTCGGGGAAATTCTCTTTCCTCTCTTTCCAAAACTTGAATTTTCCCAGTCAATGTTGTGAGAATTAAGGAGCCTAATGTTCCGATACAGCCGATGGAGTCTGCTGGGGGCTGCAGAAAAATTTATGTTCTTTAAGGCGCTGCCCCAATTGTCTTCCAGTTTTGACCTGATGTCTTAGGCATTGGTTTGACACTAATTTGGTAGACTCAAACCAGAAACGGTTCTCCCTGGAACTGTGTCTTTTGGTGATACAAGGTTTTGCGAAGGGTGGTATGGGGTTTAAAAGTGTTGCAACCCGTAGGTCTTGAACACACGCTGAAGTTTTTGTGAGAGTCCTTCAACAAATGGAATGGTGATGAAAGCTTTGTTGCGATTAGCGGGAGGATTAACGGTAGCCGTAGGGGGAGCAAGTTGGTGTTGGATTTGCTTTGGCTTTTTTTTGGCAAGGTCAAAAGCCCACTGCCGATAACCAGTCCTTCGATGTTGCAGTCACTCATCGAAATCTTGAGGTATTTATCTCAATTTCTTGTGTTGAATGAATTGTATAAATTTACTTGTGTTATATCTCCAACACGTATGAGCATTCATGTGATTTCGACAAACTGGGCAAGATTGCTTTAAATTCTGTTCAAAACTTTGAAAGGACATCCGGAAATCGCGACACCAGGGCTTTGGAACTTCCTTCATTATATAATTCTCTTATCAGACCAAAGGTCGCTCCGGTCAAGCATAAGAGCTGACTCCACCAGTACATCTCAGGAGTCCTCCTGATGAGGATGTGTGCAGTACGCATTGAAATATTGAGGTATTTATCTCAATTTTCTTTTGAATAATGTATAAACTTTACCCTTTACTGCAACACACCGGATTTCTACACGGTGTGTTTTTGGATCCATTCCTTTTTCAAATCCATCATCGGGGAAGGTATCTGGAAACGATAGGAATTTACAAACCCTTGCAAATCAAGATGAATACCATGCCAAAATATAAACCAATCTAAACTATGCTGACGATGTTGCCCTTTCTTTGGTCTTCTATGATGACCCTGAAGACCTTGGACTAATGTCAGTGCCCAACTCGAGCACACTGCTATCAAATTTCTTCTTGTCTTCTCGGCCATCTCATCGCTCTCATCCCTCTCTCTCTCTCTTCTCTTGCTCACTTCTTTGCTCTCTCTCTCCTGTAATAATATTAAATCACCAAGAGGTTTCACAGACTTTAGGTCAACTCATTAACCAATATGTGTTTCTTTGATTGCTGTTTGAATTAATTGAAATTGTCATTTTTGGCCGCCATTTTGGCAGCCATCTTGAATTATTTATGGATAGCATTTCTTTCAATGCTGTGGAACCTGACGTGTTCATAAAATGTCCTCTAATAGAAATTACAAGCCCTTTTTTGGTGACCGATCGAAATAATGTTGTTAATACATCATGATTCTTGTCCAAACGTGGGTGAAAATGGTGCAAAAGGTTTCGTTGCACTCTGTCGGGCCAGATTGGAGGAGTACACAATATGTCCCATATCTTAAAATTGTCCGAAATACTTCAACTTTACATCTTTAGACATGTTCATGCTTTTAACCACAAAGTGCAAATGCTTTCATATATAGACTTAACAGCTGTACTAAAATAATGAATATAGATATAGACCACCTGATGGATATCTATGTTTTTGGAAATTGTTCAACGTATTCAAGGAGCATTCTTCAAACAAAGCTCAAATTACTCGTAGTTTTGGGTAAATTTTAATAGTTAGGATGTAGTTTCCTTACTTTGACTTGCATTATTAATTTTTTTCCCGTGGATGATTATGATTTGTTTTTGGTGTGGTATTAGAATTGTTTTTAAAAGTCGCTTTTCTTTCCATTCTGCACCACTCCCGCCAGAACAAACCTCACCACTATGCGTAGTTGCATCATCAGCAATTCCTCTCTTTTTTAAATATAGGTAGCTTGTTTTATTTTTCCCATCCACATCATAATGATTTCAAATAATGCATCTCAAGAACTTGTTTTTTAAAGAGTGTCAAATGAAATAACAAAATGGAGTCGATGATCAAAAGGCCAATATTGGCAGAGGTGGGATCTGTCCCCTCTCAAATAAGAAGTTTCTGAATAACACGGATGCCCAATTGGACAAATAACCAGAACACCGACAAATACTGGGTCAATTTAACAATATGACACTCATTCCAATCATATAGATGCTCATAAATCGCCGACTTTTTTATTTGTGATTGTCGCCTGACAGATTCTTCCCCTTATCGCACACCTCCTGGACGCCAATCTTGTGTGCTTTCTTTTAATATAGTCATAATAGTCCTTACAGAGATAAGCAGCCATAATGCCGAGAATAAAACGTGAACTGCATTTTTAGCTTATAAAAAAAGATAGTATGTACATTCATATAACATTTTAACATAGGAACAAAAACACAAAAATGTGAAAAAATGGAGTATTTGAGGAAATTTGTCAACCGTTTCCCGCAAATGACACTAGTCCAATAAATTTATGATTTGACCCCACACAAATTGCCAAAGAACATTTTGGTGTTAATATACCTCTGATATTCCAAAAATAATATATTAAAGTCTACCAAATCAACCTAGTGGAACATAAATAAGGGGGCAAAGTTGTACAGGGGTTATAAAAATTAGAATTGTTCGAATTGATTTAATGATGTACAATTATTGGGCACTCTAGGTTTAAACAAAAGGTATAGTTGCCCTATCTACGCGTTATAGTTTAGTACAATAGGCTCATAACAGGTCAAGGTTCATCTGGGGGAAATTCCTAGCATGGTCCGATTTGATCGCGAAGGGTGTAAAATTTCAAGTTGTCCCACTAGATAAGTAAATGTAAATAGATTTTTGTTTGAACTTTCTATATAAGAATTACAAGAGTTATGACTACTGACCTCCATAGACCCTGTAGCCCCAGTAAATTTTCGTTCCAATTATGCAAAGAATATTATAGATGGTGCAACCAGTATAATTTTTGGGTCGTACCATTAGACGGACAATTTGACACCATTTTATAACGAACGGATATATCTGAAAATTTACCCCATTGTGACATTGAACTATTTTGACTCATAAACTATTGAACTACAAACCTGCAGATATGGCAAACTATACCTTTTTTTGATTGGACATGTAACCGACACGTTGAAGTATTTGCGACGCGTTTGTACTTTTATTTTTGCCCCTGTATAAACCTTCTCCCCTTAAAAATATATGTTCAGCACTCCTTGATTTTAGGGGACTTTGATATTGTTGTTTGTTAAGGTATTCTCAATACAATTCTGTTGGAATTGATTCTGTTGCAATTAGTGTTGGGTTTAAGGCAGCATTCATTCGATTTTGACTGGCCTAAACACCGATGGATCTAAACTCTTACACAGCTGGTGGTGGTTTAAACAGTACAGATAAACAAAGATTTATTTGTGTTTGGGTCAAACTGTTCCAGGCCATGGCTAACAATATACTTATGTGATATTCTTCGGAAAGGCTTTTTTGAACGCACGGTAAAATTACAGAATCAGGTAAAAAGTATTGGTCTGCCTGTAATACGCGGATTTCAGGTCAACCACATTTTCAGGTTCTGTAGCAATATATGCCAGTAACACAAAATACCAAATACGAATTTTGATGATTTTTTTTCTATGTTTCGGATCACCAATGCTGCTGATCCCTTTACATTTTGAGATAATAGCTTCACGACTTCCTGAAAACTACCTTTGTTTTTCTTCGAGATCAATTGCAGTTAGGCTTTTACTATATGATACAACTCCCCAGGCCTTGAGACACTCCTGTCGGCTTTCTGATATCTACTATATCTTCGGTTGGTTATTTTGTGACCCCCATGTCAGATCTGCATATTTGACACGGCCTATTAGGGTTTTATAATTCCGTTTAGCTACGTTTATTGGAGCCAATTGGGAATTCCCGTTTAGATTAGAATGGACGGTACGCGGTATCGTAACATAAATTATCAGGGTCCGTTTGTATTAGGCGGTCGGTAAGTACGTAATCCTGTTTCTAACATGGAAAAAAAAAAGTTGGCGTTAAATTGAAACCAGAGTTTGAAATTCTCAAGACTGGAATAATACCGAAAGGCATTGTGGGGAAAAGGGATGCGGACCGTAGAGATTGCGTGTTTCACTTGTCCGTGTTCTGCGAGCACCGAAGTACCCGACAAAAAAGTTCCAATTTTTCTCGCTAGTTTCTACAGGTTCAGACCCAATACGATACGTCATATCAAAATAAAACATAGTAAAGGCCCCTCTGATGCAAAAATCTCCAGAACCCCTTCGTTTTCGGAGATATTTGAGATTTGTTTTATTGCATGCATTCGCTATGACCACTGATCTATACACATTGGATAGGCAATCTCTGCGCGATTGAATAGCGAGCCGTGATGAAACCGGAAGTTGCACCAGCGTCCCTTTGCTCTACCCAAAAACATTTCATCGGTAGCACGGCTTTCTATGGGATGAGTATTACCTTTCCTGATCAATATCTGAAAAATATCAAGCGTTTTGAAATTTGTTATGGAGTATGTGCCCATTTTTGCCTGAAATTAAAATGTGAGTAGAAGTAAACGAATGTATTCTAGGCACTTTTTCGACCGATTAGTTGATGATACTGGTGGGTGGTACAAGTGTAGCCTATATACAAGGTACATAATATGTATGGACTTGCATGGCCACTGCGACTAGACTATATAATGCTGTCACTGATCTAAAATGCTAGAATAACTCATTATAGTTGGAGCGCTAATACTTCTAGTTCACTATAAATATTTATGGTCTTTTCGCTGGATACATGTAGAACGGGATCACAGGTATGGCCCGTAACGGGAGTGGAGTAGCTGGTGCTTTTTACATTTATCACAAAACAGTGGTCACTAGAAGCTTATAAATCCCAAGGTCAAGGACCCAAAAATTTGTCCTTCAATTTTATTTCCCGTTGATTTAAACAATGAGTTTGTGCATGACCCCATAGCCTGCAGTGCTTTATCTTTTTTCACGCGAGATTATCCGATGGGGGGGTCAGAGGTTTGTATGGGTACCCATGCTCATTCAGGGGTTCTGAAATTGAATTGACCCCTAAAAGGCTCACAAGACCAATTTCAGTGAAAATAAACCCCTAACGACTCTAACGGGAGAGAGTTAACAGAGCAGTTTTGGGAAATGTTACTAAGCTTTCTTTTTTTTTTTAAAAAACTACGGGACATGATTCTCAATACGTGACTAAAATACCTTTAAAATGGCCATACAAACAAATACACTTTTTGCTACTGCAAGAAATTACACACTCAGGGTTTATTTTGCTGATAGTGTTAGGTTACATTTCATATTTTTTATCATTTGAAACAGTCACATCACAACGAATTTGATACCCCTAGAAACCTATTATTGCGAATTTTAGACCCTAGAGGTGGTCCCGTATTTGAGATATAGTCGCTTTTGTTTGAACGAGCATTACTTTGGTACCAGACCAAAATCAAGAACACCCCCCCCCACAGGAATTTAATTCCAAAATATCTTAAGTACTATTTTTAAAATAGAACGTGAAGGCACCAAACTCTTTAAAGACGTAAAAAGAGATAAGAGGTTCATTTCCAGAAAGAAAAGGAATGCTTACCTCAGCTACCTGAGCAGTTTTTGATAACACAAAGTTCTCTGGGGGTGGGTACACCCCCCACCCCCTGTGATTTTCTTTTTGCACATCCGATCATATTAAATCCTTGTACCCACAAGATAGCTTGCGTTTATCTTTCCATTGGTATCAAATAAGTACAAACATTCGCAATATTTATGTCATAAGTGAAGGAAGAAAGAGGTGAAAATACATGATTTATAGGGTGGAAAATTGATATTTTTCAATTTTACTCACAACATCACTAAACGATAGTTGGTTAAAAACACTAGTTAATTTCCCCATCATGAAAGCCCAAACCGCAGGGAAATTAGATACTCCTAACCGTTCATGTTTTGGTTAAAACTTGAATTTCCCCATTGCGAGATGGACGTCAATTTGAGTAAGCCTAATGCGGGGCATGTTGGATACTCCCATTTTGGTATTCAATGAAAAAGAGTCGAATGATGGCTATCTATTGGTACACAAAATCAAGTGTTCGTGGTATTCCCAGCCAAACTAGGCGTGTTGCTACTTCACCCCCCCCCTCCACCAGGGGTACCCCCCCATCCATCACTTGGGAGAGTTACCACGTCAAGTGCGGGGCTCAAAGAAGGGGGGGGGGTAGTAAAGCGGAAAGGGGAAGGGAAAACAATCTTGAAGGAGTATTAACAATATTAATATATATGTGGAAGTAATAATAGTCAAAGCACTTACTGCACATTAAATTATGTGTCAGTGAGCTGAAAAAATGAAATATGGCATTTAAAGACTTTTTAAAACATTTTGAATATATTTTGTTCGAAACATACCCGCCCAGACTCGAAAATCAAACCAATATTTGAATAAACCTTGACATACGCGCAATTTAATCGCCTAAATTCTTCCCCTTTTGTTTCCCTATTCAGTTGTAAGTGCACGATCGGGTTCTTGGGTAGCGCAAAAGGGCCGCCGTGCAATTTACGGTTTCCTCACGTTCGAGAGGCGATAGACTTATCCAGTCGGGTATAGAGATCAGTGGCTATGACCATGGACGTAATAGAGGAAGAACCAACAACACACTAGTTTCAACAGACCCTATCACGTTGCCGCCTTTTGTTATTAAATCACCATTTACCGGCTTAAGATAAGGCGCTAATTTCCTTTAAGTGTGTGTGTGGGGTGGGGGGGGGGTTTTGATATCATTGAGGAGGGAATTCTACACTCAGCGTGAGACTTTTTGGAGCCAAGGCGGCGTGAGGATGGATGAAAATAGGTGTTTATTAATTGTAACTTTGAATTTATAGAAGCAACGAAACATAAGAGGCATACGAATTTAAAATTTTTGAAACCACTAATTGACGACGGCCCGGGGTAAATGACGACGATGTACGTGATGTACTGATAATTAGTCAGCTACACCAAGTAATTTGGCACCATTTTTATCCAAATCGGAGCCATTTTAAAATTTTTTGACCCCTGTACAATGAAATGACCCTTTTTATTTGATTTTTGCGTTTTTAGCTATAACTCTGAAACTTGAGCTGTTACATATTACAAACTATATATTTCGAATCCTTATGGTTTAGACAATAACATGGTGTGCTTTTAACAGATTGGATCAATTTACAAATGTTGACCCTGTACAACTTTGTTTTGGCCCTCTCTCCTTAAGGCACCCTTTGCGGCACTTTAAGAATTCACGTTTTCGGGGTTCCTGTCGTCTGTCTCAACATATGGAATCACTCAAACCTTGGTATTGAGAGTGTTACAAATGTTGGCGAGCTCTGGGTAATCGCGTAGCAAATGGTGTATGTTGTTGAAAAACTGCTCATCGAGACTACCTTGTGATCCTGAGTTTCGGTCCTCGCCAAACTTAATTGAGGCTTAAATCGCTGTTGCTCTAACCTCATTGCATGTAGTGGAAATAATCACCACCACTGAATCGGCGGGCCGGCAACTCTGTTGTGCCGAAACACCGGGTGCTGAAATACCAGGGTGCCGAACTTCCCTCTCAGAACTGCAGAAGTACCGAGGCGTACGGCAGAGGAAAATGGAAGTGGAAAGTAACGTGTTGTTGATGTGCAGTGCACGTGTTTAGGCATAAGTGAAAATCGGGCTTTGGGCATTTTGGAACATGCATGTATGTAATAGAAGATGTGAATATGATATTATACGATTTTGTAAAGCCAAAAGCTCCGTTGAGTACAAACATTTATAGGGAATTAGGCCTATTTGATTTCAACTTGACATATAGGGGGTTATGTGATTTTATTTTTTCTGATGGAGGGTTCCTGTTAAATTTATTATTTAGTAAACCAAGCACCTATCTGGACATTTCTAAACAAAATCAGCAGTAAATCAATATGGCTACGCCAACGATCTTGCTATTGTTCACTCGGACAGCAGCAGGACAGAAGTAGAAAGTACACTTACTGCAGGTATGGCCCTACTTGCAGCATATCTCAAGACCTAGAGGCTGAAGCTGAGCGAAGCCAAGACCAACGCTACTGCCTTCCACCTCAACACGAAAGAGGTTCATCGCCAGCTTCAAATCAACCTCAATGGAGCGCAGCTCTGCCATACAATCCTACACCAATCTATCTGGGAGTGAAGCTTGACCGGCAGCTTACTTATCTCGAGTCCGTATGCGCCAAGGTATCTTCGAGGAATGACCTCCTGTGCCGACTTGCTGGATCCTCATGGGGTGCCAGCCCAACGACTCTACGCACCACCGCCTTGGCTCTGGTCTACAGCGCTGCTGAATATGCCGCCCCAGCATGGTACAACAGCTCTCACACAAAAAAGCTGGACACAGTACTCAACGAGACCTTGAGAACCATTACTGTTTGCCTCCGTCCTACTCCATCCTAGTTTCTACCAGTGCTTTCAGGCATTGCACCTGCAGTGCTTCGGAGAGAGCATCACACGCACAAACTAGTGAATAAGGCTCAGCTGGACAACAAGCACCTGCTGCATAACACTGTCAAAGAATCACACCAGCTCGGCAGACAGAGACTGTGCTCTCGTCGACTTTTCTGTCGACACGCTGCTAAATTCTCCAGCTCCCCATTCAACATCTACAGACATGGAATACTGCCATTGACTGCCTGGCTAGATACTTCAAGACCAGATCACACCTATGACAGAACTACCACCTGGTAGCAATCTTCCACGCAAGGAATGGGTCACCTTAAACCGGATTCGCACAGGAGTCGGTCGCTTCAACAGCAATATGCACCGATGGGGGCTGCGGCCATCGCCAGCCTGCCAATGTGGTTCTCCATCACAGACTGCGGATCACATTCTCAATGAGTGCCCTACCTTTCGTCCACCGGTGGACATAGACTTCTCAAACCCCAACCAATCAACAGTGAGCTGGCTCCACCGTTTACAACATATTTAGCTGCTGCCTCACACGCAAGAAGAAGAATCAATTTAAAAAGTGACAAGCAAAAATTACAATCTTGCCTGTGGATAATAGTCCAATAATTGTATGATTTGACCCCACACAAATTGCAACAGAAACAATTTTGGTGTTAATACAGGGTGTCTCAGAAAGAATTACACCCTAACTATAGGCGACCATAACTTCAAAAGTAAGTATCACATTTGAGAAATTGAAAAGGAATTTTAAACCACAATTACTTTTAACATTTTGATGTAAACATCACTCGATTTGGTTCAGTAGTTTTGAAGAAATAAGCGATTATGTAACACATGTCAATGGACACTTCCTTCCAAGTTTGCTCACAAAAATGCAGATTTGATGTTAACTACCGCTGATTACTCGTGTTATCTGTTCAAGCTGTCGTTTCATTCCTCAAAGAACTGACCTTGTTTAATATTTTGTGAGTTCAATGCCATTTTGTTCGTTTTATTATAGTAATAAACAATTACTGTGACAATTATAACAAAAATCCAACAAGAAAAACAAAACATGGGAAATAACAAGAATGGTCATCTTTATTAGAAAACAACACCAATAAAATCTGTAGAAAATGTGAAGTATGTTAGTTGAACTAGGGGGTTGTACTGCATAGAATGAATTGAGAAGTTTAATCAATACTTTAACAGGTGGATAAACTGAACAATAAGATTATTCACAATAGTTTCTATTCAAATTAGACATATTATTCCAATAAGATGGTAGATTCTACATTTAAATAATAAAGGCATGATTTGAGTGAAAATTCAAAATTCCCGCGTTTTAATATATAGGCGTACTCGTGTTATATGAAGTACTGGCCAGGAGTATAAACATTGTATTCCTTTATGAACTTGAAGAGTTGATTTAGTTGACTAACTTTTTGCATTTAATTTTACTTTGCATTTGTTGGCATGCTGGATATACAAATCTTGAAAGCATTTTATCAAAACGGAAAATCTAGACATCTGAATAAATTCTTAGCAAACAAAAAAAGGTGAACATTTGGTGGTTGAAAACCGTTCTTAGATTTTTATAATGCACAACCTAGTTGAATATCAAACTTTTTTTCGTTTTCAATATTAATTTCAAAGCATAACTATTCTTAGAAGCTGCTTGATGATATGCAATTTAAATTAAATGAAAAAGGAATATGCCTATATTGGCAACAGCCATGGTATTAACATTGGTTTATTAACATGGTATTTGTCAAAAAGACTGAAGATGTCGCTGACATTTCTTCATTTTTCTTTAATTTTTTTAAGTGAAAAAGAAAAGATGCAATATTATGTTGAACCTGGTGCAAAATAACATTTATCTTATTTTGTTTTAAAGAAATAAAATGAAAAAGAAAATGAAAGAAGTATTGATTATTTCTCGCCCGTTCTGTCTGAATCACTTTATTACAAAACTTGGAAGGAAGTGTCCATTGACATGTGTTACATAATCGCTTACATCTTCAAAACTACTGAACCGAATCGAGTGCTGTTTACATTAAAATATTGAAAAATAATTGTGGTTTAAGATTCTTTTTAAATTCATCAAATGTGATACTCACTTTTGAAGTTATGGTTACCAATAGTTAGGGTGTAATTCTTTCTGAGACACCCGGTATACTCTAAATACCAAAACACAATATATTAAACGTCTACCAAACCAAACTAGGGGAACATGTAGAAAAATAAGGGGGAAACGTGTGTGTACAGGGGTAAACAAAATTAGAATTGTTCGAATTGATTTAAATGATGTACCAATTTATTGGGCTACCCTTAAGGTTTAAAAAAGGTTTATAGTTTGCCCCTATGCTCCGCGTTATAGTTTTAGTACCAATAGGATCATAACAGTCCAAGGTCATCCTGGGGTAAAAATTCATAGAATGGTCCGAGTTTGATCGGACTGGTGTAAACTGTTAATTTTGTCCCACTAGATAAAGTAAATGTAAATAGATTTTTTGTTTGAATTTCTATATAAGAATCTAAAGAGCTATGACTAGGACCTCCCATAGACCTGTGCCCCCAGTCACATTTGCGTTCCAATTATGCCACGAATATTATAGATAGGTTTGAAACCAGTAATTTTGGGTTCTGTACCAGTAGACGACAATTGAACACATTTATCACGAACGGATATATCTGAAAATTTACCCCCATTGTTGCCTTGAACTAATTTGTGACTCATAACTATTGAACTTAAACCTGCAGAGTATGGCCCCCCCCAAACTATACCTTTTTTTAATCCTGAAATGTAACGAACCACGGTGACAACTTTTCGGACGACGTGTTTTGATACGTTTCCTATTTTGACCCCTGTGTAAACCGTACCCCCTTAAAAATATAGGTTCCCACGACTTTGATTTTAGTAGACCTTTGATATTGTTGTTTTAAAGGTATTTCTCAATACAATTCTGTTGGAATGATTCTGTTGCAATTAGTGTAGTTAAGGGCGCATTCATTTATTTGACTGGCCGAATGGTAGCATTTATTCCCGGCATTTATTTGATTTTTTTCACATGCAAATGGGATCAAAAAGTGTCGGAAGAAGTACGCAAGGAAGCGTTTAGTTTGAAAACCCTAAAACATCAGGAGCTTCCGAGGGGCTTTGCCCCCTGGACACCCGCCGGGGCGTTGCTTACTGGACAACACCAGGGGCCCTAAGGCGGGGCCCCTGGACCCCACCACGTTCACGTCGCTCCGCTCGCTCCGCTCGCGTCGCTCTCATTGATCGAACATCTTTAGTCCAGCTTCCATCAATAAATTTACTCGGGCACGCCTATGAAAACATCCGTTGTATGTAACTTGTATATGGAACATGTGGTACAATTAGCAATGTCAACAGCTCCGCATTCACCATTGTGGTGGTTTAGATACGTGAGGACGCTCATACCAAGCTTAAGGGGGGTCTAGGTTTGTACCCCGACCCGACTGCAAAATTCTTGACTTTACCAATGTATTGCTTACCATGTCGTATATACTAATGTAGTAGACCATGTTGAAAAGTTGTGAAAAATGGGAATTATTTTGAATGATTAATGTTTATTACCCCTCGACAGAGAAAAATAAAAACAATGGAAAGCAAACATTTTTGAGCATCGCATGTCCGCCCTCACATAAGATCAAGCTTTTATTATTTGTAAACGCATAAAAATGTGCCCAGTAAGTAAAAGGTGTTTAAACAAACAATATAATATAGCCAAAGTCTTCAGCTAAGCATCATAGCACCATATAAAATGTAAAGACCGGTGATAGGACCCGACAAACGTAGGAAAATCCTAAGAAAAACAGCAAGCATTTATCATTATAGCTAGCAAAATAATATAATGGTGATTATTCCCAAATTTCTTTCCTAAGGTGAATACCCGAAAGCCAGCCAAAAGAATGTGTGAAATACACCCAAACCCCACCCTAACGTGAATTTTCGCAAAGGCAAGATTTATATTATACGACAAATAATATAATGGTGAGATTCCAAGTTTAATTCCTATGAAATTACCCGAAAGCCAAAGCACAACTAATTGTGGAAATACACCCAACCCGCGTGATTTACCAAAGGCCTCAAAAAATAGCAAAAATAGCAAAACTTGAAGCCTTAAGCATTACTACTAGCATTTCTCAATATATTTTGGAACATAACGCAGAAAGATGGTTCCGAGCATCTATCGCAGCGGTTACCTGCGAAGAAGTTGCATATCTCATCATAGAGTTTAATATATGCAAAATGAAAGCTATTACACTTTATATAAATCTCATGTTTATTTTTGAACATTATGCAACAAACCCGAGAGAAGGTTTCGCGCATCCTCGCATGGAAATACCTGTGGAGACTATGCATATTTGGATAGTTTAATTATAACTTAAATATTAAAATTGATATCAACCCAAATGCTCAAGAACAGAAGAATTAATCCCTAAGCTTTTCAAATCATATTGGTTTCACATAAATTAAATCATCCCAACATTAACATGTCATAATTGCATGTTAACTTGCCTAAAACCCCCCTCCTTACCAATTAAAAAAAATATTTAACAGGGAATTAATCAACCTAACACTCAGAGACAGAAGGAAAGAAAACATTTGAGGTTGGAAATGAACAAGAAGCGCATTTGAGAAAATTGCCCCACGAGAACTGGACTTACCCCTCTAGTGAGAGATTGCGTACAGTCACAAATATCCACAGGGGCCTTGGTCACCCACATTAATAGTGAGTTGATGATGTATGAACATTATTGTGACCTTTTTACCATGGGCATTACCACCTAACTCCTCCGTATACTGTAATGGGCATATTGGTTTAATTTTCCATGCATGAGCTATGCCAAATGCCGTTGACAGCCTTATTCAGAAGAAACCGAACCAGATAAATTCTGGTATGGGGAGAGGACTTTCTGAATGGCTTTCAAATTTGCCAGAATTTCCGCACCTCAAATCCTTCATTGATTTCTGCCTTAAAATATCATTGTCCCCATATGGATTTTAATGGTTGGTAGGTGGAATTGTTTCTATTCTATACATACTATTCCCTCTGTTTCACAGTTCAGCAGTTTTTCCACCAATAACCATTTCATATGGTTTATTCCCCAACCTTGTACTGAGTGTTTATGATTCCCCCTTGCTTGAGTCATGATACAGTCTCGCCAAAACCAATACCGTATAATACGCATATTTCGTCTGAAATGAAGAGAGAAATATATAATAAAATTCGAGCGGGATTTAAATAAGCTTAGAAAACATAGAATAATGATAGTTCATATGATAGTGAATTGAACTAAGTGTCAAAAAAATATACAACGTTGCTTCGTCGTCGCTAGCAAACATTCCGTAGTGTCATAGAGTTTCTAACGATTTTAGGCGAGATATCCGCCTTCTTGTTCATACATCTTGAATGTCAGTCAAGGTTACAGACTGATAAATAAAAACGGTCTATTCGCCTAAGAATGAACTATCTTGTTCTCCATTACTGAACCTCTCACTCTTTCCCATCCCTTCTCTTTTTGACGATCGTCGTAAGTAATGTTATAGCCGGAAAGAAAAATAATCTTTATGAATGGGACCCGAAAATCTAATACTTTAACTTGAAAAGAAAAATGAAAAAATTGCAGCTGAAATCAAATAACACAGTTTGTCTTGCCCCCAAGCGAGAGAGAAATGCCTACTCAATGCAGATGAGGTACCTAAAATTTGGAAGTCATATCATAAATTTAATACAAAAATGGCATGGCCTAAGTTGACAAATTCGGTCTAATATGAGACTTAATGCAGAGATTTCCATCTACCCAATTGTTTTAATTCTAAACAAACAGGCGGCAGCACCACCTCTGGTACCTGCTTCACTACCAAAGCTATTTGCTGCTGATATGAGATGGAGGTAAGCCAAGTATTCCATATTCCTTCACAATATGAAGAGAAAATTAGGTTTGATGGATCACCCCAAAAGTCAAACAAATAAGGACCCTTGCAAAAATGACCAGATGGGACAAAACAGAAGCGTTAAGCAGCCCTACCAGGACACAAAAAGATGGAGGGATGAGCATTAGCATATTAAAGTTGACCCCCATTGGCCAGACTTGGAGGATCCAATTGTTATCCCAAGAATTTCAGCGTACTAATTACGATAAGGATAAAAGAAATGCTGTCATGAACATGAGGTCTCGTACTGTGAACTAACTGGATACACGTACCTACTAAACATTGATCCAAGATACTTGTAGTTATAGGCAGCCTAGAGATCCTAAAATAAAGCCTTTTCGCAACCCTCTCTTAACTTTTTTAACAAAAAGAGACGGGTTGGAGCAGACCAACCGATGGCTTTGTGGTCAAAGCGAGTGCTGAAATGTCCGCACACCCTCAAGATGAAAAAAGGAAATAAAAGTACCAAATGTGGGTGTTGAGTGCAGGCCAACAATGACAATATAAAAAATTGGTCCCAACTTAAAATAATATTTCTACACATCTTGATTAAGATGTCCGATTAGAACTACCAAAAAAGTCTTTTAGAAATTGGGGTTGCCTTTCCTTGCACAACACCTCCAAAGACAGTATGGAACCCTTATGCCATCTCCGCTGCTTCTTGGGGCCAACTAACCAGGACGCGTGACGCTATGATTTTCTGGAAAAAACGTTTTTTTAGCACAGAAATCAACCTTTTGACTAAAACCATGTGATAATGGACCAGAATTCTAATTTGGTATGACCGAATGACCCATGGAATTGTTGAGAAACACAAATAGCCACATTTGCAAACCTTTCATACCCCTTGTGAGAACTAACTATTTTCTCATGCCTTTTTAAAATTGCCACAGGATATGTCAAACAATCTTTTCAACAAAGGCCTCCCTGGTTGTACATCCTTATAGGCCAATGACAGAGAACCTATCATTAATGGCAGGCCCCTTAATGAACTTTTTGATGATTTAAAATGCCAATAACTTTATACGACTGCAACACCCAGTTTAGATTGAGGGATGCAGATCAATTAGGAAGAGACCGAAACATTACCCAGGCAGCCTCGATATGTAATTTACGAAACAAGCCCTACTAAGTTTTCTGCAGCTTGGGGAACTTCCAACTTTTACATACCTTCCTCGAAACGATTTACGAATGCATTTGCAAGAATAATAACCACACTATAAAAGAAGAAACTTAACAAAAGAGCCCGACGAACGTGATGTTCCCCCCAACAAATGAAGCAAACTACATGCCCAAAGCTGCAAACCCAGAAAAATAGGCAAAAGCCCTTAAACTTACCCAAATCTGGTTTAGCATCGAGCCCCTCTTCCTTCCACACTACTTTGACTGCCACATCAAACTTGTATACTTCATATGCACAGTTACTACCCATAAATTATGGATTTGCCTTCTGGTTATGAACAAGTGTCCAAATTAGCCTAAATTACCTAGCTCAGCCCCTGTAATGATAACCCCGATTAAAAGTTTGGAATAGGACTAAGAACAAAAGGACCCGGTAAGCAGATGAACTCTTCTGTTCAATTTTAAAAAATTGCCCTTTCCAGAAACTTGAACACAAGGCAGGTTATAGCGATCCTTATGCAACCCTTTCCCGTAAAACCTATGACCCCCAAAAGAAACCACCTTAGTACCAACCTTAATCAATTTGAAAATAATCAACTGAGGAATGAAAAGAACTAATTAACATGAAAAACCAATGAAGCCAAATAGAAAACTGAAATGGTTATTCGGAAAACCTTTTTTTTTTTTTTGCAACTCTATGCCTATGACCATATGGATCCCACAAAATATACATTAAAAAATGGACGCAGATCAACAATTTGGAACACCCCAGAGATGAAATCCATACTCACCGCTTGATTCCTGTACTTGATCACATTTGACTTGTGATAGGTTTGGACCTGACGTTTCTAAAAGCTGTTGATTAACCCCAGAATAAGATTACCCCTAGAACTGAAGATCGGCTAATGTTGAAAACTTGGCGAATTAAAAATAGGGAGAAGCAATGAATAACTCCCAAAAATCCCCATAAACGGCCCAAGATCTTACAGGGGTGGCCCAAGATCTTTGAGGGTGGCCCATTCATTCAAACTACTGATCAGACCTAATGACAACTACTAACTACTAAACCACCCACCGTAACGAGAAGCATCATTCCTAATTTTAGGTTGCCATATTTTAGAAGCTCTTGAATGCGAGTTGGTGGGCTTCCTAATAAATGACGACAAACTAAAAACGTACAATCCCAAGCGTGGATGGATGTTAATGCATATTCTTGCACAATTTCAAATTGACTGGCCCCTTAATTAACTGAATATTGAATGCTGATCACTCATACTGTTCCAGGATACTATTAATAACAACAATGCCAATCCACGTACTCCCCACTAATAATCTATGCCTATAAAATCTGAGGATTTATCCTCCCCAGAGACTACATATCGATGTCAAATGGCGTAAAAACCATGCCTTGGCTGAAAACCTAAGGAATGCACGCTGGTATTTGCAAGTTATCTGAACAAAAAGTATCATTTTGAGCTTGATTATGAATTAATGTTCTCAGCGCAAATAAATGCACCTTGAATTTTTCAACGAGAATTTGAAGTAAAAGTGTAGAGGCCATAACCCCATAGCCACCTTAAATGTATTGCCATTGAATGATTAGTGCCTAATATTTGAACTTAACAAGTACTAAACATTTTAAAGCCATACACACTAAATAGATACTTGAGAGCTTGTCTAATACCCCCCCAATCACCCTATTAATATTGGCATTGGCTCTTAAGCCACTATCGACCTTTAAGGCCACACTCTGCAAGTTACTTGAGAACTTGTGCTAATCACCCTAATGGTAACAATTCGATCATCCAAATAATAGTAGCATTGGGGAAGGCATGTTAATTACTAATCACACAACATTTAAATCCAACACACTGGTAATAAGATTGAGAACTTGTGATAATCACCCTATTGATAAGAGTTGGAACAACCAAATAGTGTTGGTATTGGACTAAAGGTACTCTCAAACATTAAAGCCAAACACTGAATAGGTACTGTGAGAATTTGTGGCTATCAACCATAAATTGGTAAACAGTTCGATCAACCAATTATATAGGCATTGTGTATGGCAAGTACTATCAACATTTAAAGTCACACACTGAATAGGTACTTGAGAACTTGTGCTAATCCCCTATTGGTAACAGTTTCGATCCCAAAATCATTGGTATTTGGCATACGTACTGATTACCACAACATTTTTAAATAAGCCAACACTTACTAGGTATTTGAGACCTTGTGCTAATCACCCTATTGATAACAATCGATTAACCAAATAATCTTGAAAATTACCTGAAACAGGCGATCAGTTACTTGAAACATAAGCACCAAACTGGACTTGGATGATTAACCTTCTAAGCCTGATGATATGGAATTGGTTGTAAAGCTTGTTGCTGTAGCACTTGTGGCTGATGCTGTTGTTGTACTTCCACCTAGATTTGGTGTTGAACTTGATAACTGATTCCGAGCATTGAGACACAGATTGTTGTTATCGCTGGTTTGCTCCTTGTGGCGGTTTTGAAATTTTTTTGAATCAAGCTGAGGCGACTCCATGTGACGATATTAACAATTGTGGCAACATTAAGTCCCTAAACCGATCACTTTGGAACCTAAAAGAACGGTTTGAGCCAAAGTCTTCCTTTCCCGGCTTGGTCCCGGTAAATTGCCGAGGAATTCTCTGCAACTTTACTCTTTCCCTTGCACCAGTACTCATGCGACTGTTGATTTCCCATCTCCCTACGCAACGAAATCCAGTTTCCGATGAATGTAAAGTCCCCGAACGTATAATGAAGTTAAACGCGGTCGCGGCAATGAAATGTGAACATTCATTCTTTGTACCCAGCGATTTAACCAACACTAAGCAATGCTCCTTACAATTGAAGATTCTCAAGGATGAATCAATGAACTGTGTTGAATAGGTTATATTCAACGGAGAGAAAAATAACTTGATCCTTGCTTTGCGCAGTCTGACATTGTGATACCAAATAAATAACCTTGCTGACAAAGGATAAAGGCCCGCCCTGAAATGGATGAATACAAAGTTAAGAAAAAGCCACGGAATGGATTTCTGACCCTGCGGTCGTCAAGACGCAGTAAACAAAGCATGACGACGGTGACCCCTCAGGTCACCAAATATGGGACAGGACTATTTCTCTGCGGGGGTAAATGGGTTTTTCTCATGACGAGCATTCAAAAACATTAATATGCCTATTTGTTCATAAACTAACATAGTATTTACATTTGACAAAAAAAATCGAGTTATTTTGATGAGTTTTATTTACTACAATCTCAAAATTTGTTTGACATAATTACTGAACTGCCCTTATTGTATCAACGCCATGTGCTGGGAATTTGATACCAAATTGGTAAAATTTAATATCAAATGACCTCCATTGACCTAACTGACCTACATGACCCCAAATGTAGATACCCTACTAAAAGTCTTTTAGACAATCTTTATGTTCCAGGCTTTACTTTGATACCACACATGATAGGTTTCTGAGGATTTCCATTTTGAAATAATAAGCAAATGCACAAAAGGGGCGGGGCATATGACGTCATTAATGAGGTCCGATTTTTGGGCACCCCTTCTAATTTTGCTTTGTGCACCCCAAGGAATGTCTGTGCCAAGTTTCATGCTTTGGTCCAGAAGTGCACGATGCTTATGGTTATCTACTACAATATACCGCGTGCGTAAAGACACGGCTCTTCCATTGATTAACATTACACCCTCTTATTGCTACCGATGGGAATTGCATGAGGTATAGGCGCTATCAGGGTGTGTAACGTAAAATATCTTAATCTACTTCTCACACCGGGAAACAGTCACTCAATTATGGTTTAGTTGAACCTTTTTTTTAATAAATCACTGTTTGCTTTGCTATTGGGTTTCCGGTAAAGTCTTGGCTCATCGTATCGAGCGTAACATGGCGGTAATTACTTTAACTAGCGACAATTGTTTATCATAACAAATTGCAGCAATACTGTAGCAAGGAATTATGTATAAAATGCCGACTGAACCGCCTTCTCTGGTGACTGAGTGGGTAGAGCCATCAAATCTACCAGATACTTCAACAGATCGTTATCTGTATATGTATTGCTCATAATTCTATTTAGTGAGCAAATTTTAGTGAAAACAACGTTTACGTCCTTCGAAAGCGCAGAAGCGATCGATACAAGTTAAATGGGATTTTGTTTACTTGCATAGACGATTGCACAATCGGTGACGTCACACCTCACAGCGCCCAAGTCATAATAGTGACTTTCGCTGAAATGGTGTTGCTTGAAAGACGATTTCCATTTTTGGCTCTTGTAACCAAATCGTGAGTAGCATAAATATGACACCGTGACATATAAAATCGCGATAAAATAAGCTTCCATTGGTATATAGCTTAATATATGCCGTCCGAGCAATGAGGATCACCTTTAAAGAATCGTCCATGTAACGTATATGATAGGATTTTTTTTGCTTAAACATTTCAAGGGCTAAAAATACATTGGAGGTTTTCCGCCCAACGGACGTTATACTTCTCGCTATATGGACATTTCAAAGACATTCCTGTTTTATGCTCAGACCTTATGCAGACATTTCTGACAATCTTGCCCCTGGCCAATCGACAATATGTCAGCCCTAAATCCACTTCATCATAACGCACATTTGGCAAAATCAATTTGTAGTTCGCGTTGTTGATTTTTTATTAAACATAAAATGTAAAATCTGGTTTTTAGGTCTAATCAAGCCTTGGGTACTCCACGTTACTGTAAATATTGTCTCGGACCAATAGCAATTGATATCTAAATAAATAGAATAAGACTGACAGCCGAACACAACCATGGCTTTTTTATATTGCGTAAAACAACACCCATGGCGATGTAAACCCGACAAGGAACATTTCAACACGGATTTCATCAACAAAATATCACATTTCACTCAGGGAATGGTCAACGAGCGTAACTAATTGTATTACATGGTTGGCGACCTTGCTGTTTGCAGCAGGTTTTTAAAGTTTCTGACAAGGGAGTAAGCGTAAAACTTGTCCGATCAAATTTCTTTATCTTACCATGTAATCCCCTTATTAACTGTCCTACTATATCAACCAGTGTGAAGAATAAGATATATAAT
Source organism: Ophioderma brevispina (assembly GCA_023653785.1). Taxonomy (NCBI): domain Eukaryota; kingdom Metazoa; phylum Echinodermata; class Ophiuroidea; order Amphilepidida; family Ophiodermatidae; genus Ophioderma; species Ophioderma brevispina. The sequence continues at coordinate 152,217 of JAMKCH010056823.1, read as the reverse complement.
TTTTAATCAAATTCGCAAATGTTTTTCATACTGTTTCTACGACACCACATTTTAATGTTTTTAATACTTCTGTCAATCATTTGTAAATGTTTGAATACATTCGTGTTAAAGGGGATATCATTGTGCATAGCATGTAGCTGAAATTTACACTGTAGCGAAATTGAAATTAAGTAGAACGAGTCTTTGGGAAAATTGCTATTTACCTGCCTTTTGGACCACTAGACAAATAATATCACCTGAATATCATTCCGGTAGAAGCATGTTCTATGATGTTGAGTTTGTATCCCTTGAGATCATAAAACCCCTAAGTAATAACAAGACCGTCACGTTCAGTCGTGTTTACCGCAAGCTTCTTCAAGTTAGACCAACCTGAGACTATATTTTTCCCAATCGTCAGTTGGATCTTAAACCGAGAGCAATTGGGTCTTCATTCGAAATATTATATGGTAGGAAGGTTTGGCGTTTTGTGTGTGAACGGGGGGGGGGGGGGTTGGACATGACGTTAATTTGTGGTTACTTAGCCATATGTGACTATTCAGCTCGCCTGAACGACTTCAAATTAACGTCGTGCATACAAGTGCGGCGTTCACGCAGGAAATTTAGTAAGGTACGTTAGAGGCAAATTTGGTGTGAATTGTTGAACAAATAACTAAATTGCCAAATCCAGCACAAAGGTTGGTATAGGCATTAAGTGTAAGAAAAATTGACTCCAAAAATTCAGAATTTTGGCCCATTTTTTTTTTTTACAAAACCCGTTTGCTTGATAAAACTTGTTGTATCAAACAGGCGATAGCATTATTTTAATAGTACATCAGACCAGAAGGATTTGATCAAACGAACGAGGTACCAATATCTAAATCCAATGTAATATAGCTCAAATTATTCCTAAAAAACCAGAAGTAAAATGTCAATTGGGTCACACGCGTGTGGTGCTTCCTTTCAAAGATATTTGGGAAAAAGTTCATTTGTTTATTCAAGAAAGATCAACGTTGTAATACCCAGATTTCTATTGTAATTCTGTTTAAAAAATGTTTAATGATACCGATTCCAAATATGAAATGCTTTTGCACTTTGGGCATCATCTTCTTTTTATAATGGAAGGGGTACAAAATTCCCTGTAGGAATCTATGGGGATGGGGACATTATACCCCTCCCTATTAAAGGAAACCAACCCCATGCAAAATAAAAGGCATATTTTGAATCAGTATCATTAAATAACTTTTTAAATAATTATTTTTTACAAAGAAATCTTGGTATTACAAACGTTGACCTATCTTGAATAAACAATGACCGTTTTGGAACCCCTCCTACATGTCATTATTAAAAACCGAGGCTGGTATTCTGAAAGGGAGACTAACTTTAGACCTGGGTTTAAACCAGGGTTAGTCCTACAAGAGTGGACTTTTTTTCCTTTCAAAATACTGTGAAAGTTAAATGTAACTGGTGAGAAAATTCCTTATGGATGGGCCGGAATGGCCCATCCATAAGGAATTTTCTCACCTGTTACAGTACATTTTCAGAGTATGTTGGAAGAAAAAAGGCCCCCTCTTGTAGGACTAACCCTGGTTTAAACCCAGGACTAAAGTTAGTCTCCCTTTCAATATACCACTCCGAGGGTGTAAGCTAATTAAATGGACAGCAACGGGAGTGAAACAAATCGAGATATTTTAACCATCAATATCAGCACATTAATATCAGGGCATTAATATTGCCTAGATACTATCAGAACATTTGTGCAGACTCTCTTGCAAGGTCACATTGAAGGTCATATGGTCATATTTGAAGCGCTACATAAATGTCTTCATTCATGTCATTATAATTTTGTATTCAACGTCAGCGGCTGTGTTATCATCAACAGCAGCATCGTAGCAGCAGCGTCGGCATCATATCTCTTTTTTACAGAATCTCTCTTATTTACAGAATACTTTTTTGAGCTAGATCGCAGCCGTTCACTCTGGATCTCAGTTCTATTCTGTTGACAGCCATTCTACTTCTGTTAGTTGCATACATCTGTCCCAGATATTAAGAGTTTTACTTATCGTTAGCTGACAACTGGTTAGGGTTTTTTCTAGGTCATTCTTCATTGAAGGCAATCTTAGAATATCTGATGTTGGTCATCCTAGATACGACTAAAATAGGGTAAGTGCTTTGCTCTGATTTTGTCAGTTGTGTGGTGATCTGTCAGTTAGTAACACCCTTTGAATTCTTTGGTCTGTCCCTTGTGGGAAATCCCTCTTTTCGCCTTAACGTGATATTTCAAACATCGTGAGTCTCTGATTATTTCCTTTTATTAAAGTTAGAACTTGGTTATTTAACGGGTTGGCGTAGCGTATCTTCCCTCGCCTTTCACCAATGAGATCCCGGTTCGATCCCCGTTGGGGCTAGATTCAACAGTGTGGCTTTATGTGAATTTGGTTTCTCGATCCATACTCGTTCCCGCATGTTTTCTCCGGGTACTCCGGTTTCCTCCTGCTTCTAAAATCGAGCTTCTTGGCATAAATCTGTTTTGGTATTATGGTTTCTCTGATGTGCTGAGCGCCTTTCATGGCTGCCGCAATGCACAGCGCCTTGAGCACGTTTACATGGATATGTCGCGGGTTAAAAATACACATTATTATTATTATTATTTTGATCTGTAAACTGGAATTGCTTCCCTCCGATACGGTTTGTCGAATTACGGTTACTAAGAATCTTACTATCTTACAACAAAATCTATATCCCGTCATAGCCAACCACTGTTAATAACAAAATATATCAAGGAATATCAACGTTTTGTCAGACTCACCTAAATTTAACTTCAGTAAATAGGACAGGCTGTTTTATTACCATGACCTACACTTAATAAAGCAATGACTGTCCTTTACGATCATTCTGTGGCTTCGTTAATTAAGATGTACCTTTCAATATCACGTACGTATAGTCTACGTAAGAGTGGCATCTTTGTAACCTGAATACTAAAGATTTAAAGGTACATTCGGAGCTTTTTGGAAAGTTTTAAAAGATACTAGTTTTATTAATCATTTGATAAGCTACCACAATACACAACCTTACAAAACCGTGTCGTTACTTAGTAAATTGTACGATAATACCGCCAAATGAATCCTTGTACTGCATTACCCTCGTAATTAAATGGCTAATTGGGCCATAGCAGCAGGAACACGTCTCAGGGTAATGGTTTTAAACTAAAATCTATATCAATTGTACACACCTGGAACAATGGCAAGACTGCGTAGTTTAACACCTTAGCAAAAGCTAATGTGAATACTACACTTGATTAGGAATGATCAACCCTCGTCTGTTTTATTCTTATTCAAAAAAATACTTCTTCCGATGGTAAATCTTACGCACTTTGACATTTACTCAAAATACAAAGGGTGTTCCCCACAGTACTAGATGTGTTATCCATGACGTCGCCAGATAAAATCCGGTTTCAGGGATTTTTCTGTGGCTAGTACTAAAAACCACCACCACCACAAAAAAAAACTAAAGCACTATATTATTTTTTTCGGATTTAAAGGTGCATTTCGTCATCCGAAAACCTTCGTATTTATTTGTTTAATATGCATTAGATATCCTCAAGAAAAGGTCATTCCAAGATTGCAGTTGATTCTGATGCCGTTTGATACTTTGAGCAAATGGTCATATCACAGCGTCTCTTAGACCACTGTGTTGCAATTTGTGTCCGAATTTCTTCCAGAGTAAATCAAATCTGCAATATCGCCAAATAACCCCTTCTTGTAAAAAAAAAAAAAAAAAAAAACTGTTGCAGGTTCTGATGCGAGTCTCCGAGTATTTCCAGACTCGCAAGAACCTGGGCTTTATCTTGTTGGATGTCATTGTTATTTGGTTCCTCCATCTGTACGAATGCTTGTTTGGATTAAATTAGCCTACGCACAACTGATGCGTCTATGCCAGTTTGGTGTCCTTTCCATTCTTTTCGTCTGGAGCTAATATGCATTAGATATCCTCAAGAAAAGGTCATTCCAAGATTGCAGTTGATTCTGATGCCGTTTGATACTTTGAGCAAATGGTCATATCACAGCGTCTCTTAGACCACTGTGTTGCAATTTGTGTCCGAATTTCTTCCAGAGTAAATCAAATCTGCAATATCGCCAAATAACCCCTTCTTGTCCTGCGTAAATTTGAACACACGAAAGGAGGACAATTGCATAGTTGTAATCTATACCGTGTATTAGCGCCAACTTTTGCAAAAGCATTTCTGAAAACCATTCACACTACACTGAAGTGGAACAATTTTGGCGAATGCAAACACGTCACGTACATGCTAGAAATCTGTAACACGATTGAAGATACAGTCTCTCAAGGGTTTGAATTTCTATTGATAACTGAAGTACTGAGTACGTATCTGAATTTATGAATGAAACCATTATATTCACACTCATGAAAGGACATTTCATGTTTCAGGTGAGATTAGATAGTTGTATTAGCATGCAAAAGGTACAAAACAAAACCTTACAAAATGTAATTGTCATTATCATAGCGGAGGTATACCTAAATATCCCTTATGACAGCACAACGCTCAATAGCTGCTTCAGGTTGTTTTCGTCTATTACATACAATGAAAATGCAATAGCTGCTTTAGGCTGTTTCCGTCTATTCATATTCAAGCAATACCGTGTTTATTTGGTAGTACTCAGAGCAGCCATTATTCAACAAACTGTTCACAACATTCTGTCACTTGAAGCAACAAGCTATAGGAATGCACCTGCGTTAATTGTCACAACACACAACATATTTAGTACTCTAGTAAAATGACAGTAGAGCAACAGCTGTCATATTTCTCGGAGATTCTTTTATACATTCGTCGCGTGTGACTGTGCACCGGGTCTTCAACTTCGTATTTTGAATCACATTCAATGGATTTAACTTCAATGTTCAATGTTGCCATTTCCTCGCGAAAATGTACCACTCACATTGAATAAATGACGCACCTATGTGACGTTAATCCATATATTTAGCCAAGCTAATGTGGTGAATGCACAAAGAAAGTGGGTGATAATTATGTTTTCAATTTATATAGATATTTAGCTAATACTCATTCCTTAGTTTCGAGTAATGATTTAAATAGTTAGAATGTTAAGGCTCCTACTTTGTGATTTCACTATGAATGCTTGCTTTGTGCAAAAATTGAAATATCATATTTGAAACGAACGATGAAGATGTATTTAATAATCACATAACCAATGTGTAAAATGCATTTTGTAAATAATCTTAATGACAATATGTCCCTGAACAGATTTGCGATCCGTTCAATTTCACAACATTGTCTGGCTTCACACGTGCACACGCACATGATTATGATGTCTTGTGGACGTCTAAGGTCAGAAATACCCTTTAAACACAAAGAAAGGAGCCTCGTGCACAATAATCTAAATTTTATATAATAACACTGTTTTAATGATTTTAATCAGATTGGTTCCAAATTTGGTATTTGGTAGATCCACAGGTAACATTCCATGGGAAACTTCTTAGTCCTGAAGATAACTTTTGTCCAGCAATTCAAGACGAGAAAAGGTTGAATAAGTCTCTCGACGACACTAATATTCCACAGTACATCAGTCCAAGATATAAGTTATTGTCAAGCTATTGTCGAATGTAACGTTTATTTCGAGCAATGTAGTTTCATGTCATAACTACCAGTAGCCCGGACAGTACATTCTACGTATTTCTGCTTAATTTCATTTTAAAAAAAAGCAGTTATGAAGTAGAAGTTTTTATGAAGCAGAATATGTACAATCACTTCAGGAAAGAAAACTAGTATCAATCATGAATCGTCATTTTCATGAAGTATGAAGATCATACGTATTCATATTTTGACGCTTTTGGACAATGATTCAGAATCCGTAGTAAACGAGGCGTACACTTTCAGCTCCCTTGTATTTTTTTTCGGATAAAATCCATGCACTACTCTATTGCTATTTGCAATGTATTTAGAACAAGTTCAGCATGTTGCAAATCTCTAATAGATCGGTAGTTAAAGTAAAAACAAAATGGAAATGGTTTACCTTGCCTCCCATTTGACCGTCGCGTGATTGATTCAAAGAGATTTGTATTGCATTTACATGATAGCTGACCATGGTAGAAGTTCATAAATAATTAGGTGAAGCAGGGAATTTTAACTCGATTTAAGGGGTGTAGTGCATGTCACAATTAATGGCAATGATTTATGTCATATATTCCTAAGTACCAATGTAGGGCCTATAAAAGTATATACATGTATAAATGATCTAAGAAATCTAGAAACATTTAAATTGGATTATTTTCGTATCTATATCTCTATAGGTTCTCAATTCATTAAGTTTTAATTTAAATCTCAACTTAGACCAAGAATTCTGTAAGTATCGGGTAATTGGCTGCGAAAAAATAGCGAAATATTGCTCTTGTTGATGAATTTCCGTCACTGTACAGTATACATTTCTAGAGCGCAAATGATGTAAGGAATCCAAAAAAAATCCGAAAATTTAATTTGACGACTTTTCGTAATCTGCGACAAATCTCTGGGGTTATGATTTTTAGATTCCAAACCTAGAAAGTTCCGTCAGTCCGATCGGACTGACGGAACCACCTTTCAAGACTAGATTCAACAACCACAAGACATCCTTCAGAAATGAAAAGCACCAGAAAAGCACAGAACTCTCCAAGTACGTGTGGCAGTTCAAGAAGAACAACCAACCATACGACATCACATGGTCAATCGTATCCAGCGCCCGACCGTACTCCAGCGGAACCAAGAAATGCGACCTCTGCCTCACCGAGAAGCTGGCCATCATCAATGCCGACAAACGCAGACTACTCAACAGCGACCCGAACTGATATCCAAGTGCCGCCACGAGAACAAATTCTACTTAGCAAACCACTCCAGCATCACCTAGGAATACGACTACCATATCTCTCCGCCGTCCGCAATTTGCCACCATCCATCTCATGCCGCCCTCTACGACCACCAACTTCTCTCTACGACGTCCGCAAACCGCTATATATTCTTCGCATCCACCGAATAGCAGCCAGTTGTCTGATGATCGCACAAGCGTGAAAAATCCGCTAACAAGACTACCCGTTCCAGTATGTTCATCAATTTATCTCGCTCTGCTTTCAAGCATTGAGCACTCTGCATGAAGATAGTCTCCTCGCCTATTATATATATATATATATATATATATATATATATATATATGGTCGTGTAAGTTTTACAGTTGTACACAGTGCTGGATATGTTTTACAACATTATATACACAACGTTTCGAGCTGAACGCCCTTTGACAAGTGTGATGATATACCACTCTAGCAAAAGCAATACGAAAATAGAAATAAAGCGTGACTGCCCAGGCACAAGGGATATTCAAAAACCGAATGAAAAAGAGATAAACATCCATTGTGTCTGGCTAACCACTGTTTACAAAACCAGCGAAGGTGTGAAGGTTGCCAAAATGTAGTAGTACAGAAGCCAACATGAAAAACTACAAAATGTAGACAAAAGTAGAAAAAAAATCCTTACAGATTAAAAGTATCAAATTTATTATTTAAGCCGTTGGGTTGAATAGTACCAAGTTTGAATATGAGTCTATGCTCAGCCACAATGCGTCTTGATTACTGCCTCTGGCGGAAATAGCACCCATAACTTGAATGTCTTGTATGGAACAGTCAGATGGAGGGTTGAAATGCCTGGCAACTGGGGAGCTTTCAAAGTTGCATCTGATAGAGCGTAAGTGTTCTGTAAACCGGTCTGATCATCGCCGGCAGGTCTCACCCACATAAAGGATATTGCACTTGGTACAAATAATAATGTAAACAACATTTGATGATGTCTGTGAAATGTTCAGTGATGTCGAAGTAACCCTTGGAGCCACGAATACGAAGATGAGTGTCCATGGAAACATAGGCGCAAGTATTGCAACGTGAACGACTACAACGGTATGTACCAGGTTCGGGGATTTCCTCGGCAGCGGGGCGGGGATGAGACGCTCTGACCAGGAAGCTTGAGAGATCATCTGTGCTGTTCTGGTGCTATTTCATTTCTGAAGGATGTCTTGTGGTTGTTGAATCTAGTCGTGAAGGGTGGTTCCGTCAGTTCCGTCAGTCCGATCGGACTGACGAACCCTTGCAAGACTAGATTCAATGCCGACAAACGCAGACTACTCAACAAGCGACCCGAACCGCCACGAGAACAAATTCTACTTAGCAAAAACCCACTCCAGCATCACCTAGGATAATACGGAACTACCATATCTCTCCGCCGTCCGCCAATTGTAACTTCCATCTCATGCCGCCCCTATACGACCAACAAATTCCTCTACGACGTCCGAAAAACCCGCTAGATACTCTTCGCATCCACCGAATAGCAGCCAGTTGTCTGATGATCGCACAAGCGTGAAACTCCGAGTAACACTACCGTTCCAGTAGGTTCATCAATTTATATATATTATATATATATATATATATATATATATATATATATAATATATATATATATAATATATATATATATATATATATATATATATAAAATGACAGGCTCTGGACCAGCCTTTTTCCGTTTGTTATTTGCTATATATATATATATATATATATAATATATATATATATATATATTATATATATATATAATATATTATAACATAAATATATTTCATTCCAGCTGTAGAGTGCTCGATACTAAAACAAGTAGAGCCTATGTACATATTTTCGCCTAAAACATTAATTTTCAGCTGTTGGTTACTTGGCAGTTCCATGCCTACGAACGGCAATTCAGCAACAACGATCGTAGTTTGTGGGTTTTTTTCTGGATTCGCGAGGAAAAATGCGTGTTTGTGCGTAAATCTAAACGCAAGAAAGGTGTTCGTGAGGGTGTAAACGCATGCGTCCATTCTACAACTGACGCTGTGCTTCGCCATTGGTTTACGCGTGTTATAAGTCTTATATCGTTGTTTCTTCTGTCCAGCATGTGTTTGCTTACCTTACCAAGTTCGTTCTTGGTGGGATTATCAACCTGCCCTGGTTTATTATTTTGGCCAGTTCTCCTTATGATCCTTGATATTGATGAAGGATTGTCTTTCTACAGTGTTGTCGATTCTATCAGTGATGTTAAGTCTGTTTGTGATATCGTCGAATTCCGTTTCTATTTCAGTGATGGTATCGGCGTCGGCAAACTTGTATTTCTGCGTGATGTCGTCAGTTAGCAATTTTCATAGTCTCTGGGTTCCATTTCGTATAAGTTTCTCGTTTTATCTGGACGAAAAGCTTATTCGTAGAGTTGATTTTCTCCACATCTTCTTTCAGTACGGACTATGGAAATTATCTTTAATTGTTTATTGTATATTTCTCGCCCATAGCGAGCATTTCCCGTTAATTAAACTGCTTTCATCTTGGTCATCGTCGCCATCGGTGCTGTCGTCGTTATGTCGCTGTCAGTTTCTGCTTCATTGTCTTTGTTGAGAAAGAAGAAGGCCTTCCACTCATGCGTGTGATGACACTCTCTACCTTTTCCAAGAGTCTCTTGAGGTATTCCGTATGAGATGGAATTGGTATGTTCTTGTCGGAATAACGCAGGCTGAAAAATTGTCCCATGGTTAGCTGTGGTTGCTGTTACTGATGAAAAGTGCTCTACCTTGATGAAGGGAGCGTATTTATAACATAAATATATTTCAATTCCAGCTGTAGAGTGCTCGATACTAAAACAAGTAGAGCCTATGTCAGCATATTTTTCGCGAAAACATTAAATTTTCAGCTGTTGTTATTGGCCGTTTATGCCTAACGCATTCATCAGACAAATGAGCGTTAGTAGTTTAGTTTTGTTGTGCTGGATCGCGAGGAAAAAAATGGGTTTTTCGTGCGTGAAGCTAAACGCAAGAAGGTGTTCGTGAGGGTGTAAACGCATGCGTCCATTCTACAACTGACGCTGTGCTTCGCCATTGGTTTACGCGTGTTATAAGTCTTATATCGTTGTTTATTCTGTACAGCATGTGTTTGCTTACCTTACCAAGTTCGTTCTTGGTGGGATTATCAACACTGGCACTTGTGTTATTTTGGAAGTTCTCCTTATGATCCTTGATATTGATGAAGGATTGTCTTTCTACAGTGTTGTCGATTCTATCAGTGATGTTAAGTCTGTTTGTGATATCGTCGAATTCCGTTTCTATTTCAGTGATGGTGTCGGCGTCGGCAAACTTGTACTTCTGCGTGATGTCGTCAGTTAGCAATTTTCATAGTCTCTGGGTTCCATTTCGTATAAGTTTCTCGTTTTATCTGGACGAAAAGCTTATTCGTAGAGTTGATTTTCTCCACATCTTCTTTCAGTACGGACTATGGAAATTATCTTTAATTGTTCTGAATTGTATATTCTCGACCATATCGAGCATGTCTTTAATCTGAAACTGCTTTCATCTTGTCTCGTCGCCTCGGTGCTGTCCGTCGCTTTATGTCGCCTGTCAGTTCTCTTCTGTCTGCTTCATTGTCTTTGTTGAGAAAGAAGAAGGCCTTCCACCTCATGCGTGTGATGACACTCTCTACCTTTTCCAAGAGTCTCTTGAGGTATTCCGTATGAGATGGAATTGGTATGTTCTTGTCGGAATAACGCGGCTGAATTTGTCCATGGTTAGCTGTGGTTGCTGTTACTGATGAAAAGTGCTCTACCTTGTGAAGGAGCGTATTTATAACCATAAATATTTTCAATTCCAGCTGTAGAGTGCTCGATACTAAAAACAAGTAGAGATACAAGTTTGCCGACGCCGACACCATCACTGAAATAGAAACGTAAATTCGCCGATATCACAACCAGACTTAACATCAATGAATGGTTTACCGACCTCAAAAATAAAGACGATCTAACCTTCATGGTGTTTGACATCGTAGACTATTATCCTTCCATATCGGAAGAACTACTTGAGAAAGCATTGGATTGGGCCAAACTTTCACAAAAAATATCTCATATGAAAGGAAAACCATTAGTGCCAGAAATCATTGCTCTTCGACGAAGAAGGGAAAGCATGGGTTAAGAAGGACACAAATAATGCATTCGACGTTCCCATGGGCGCCTACGACGGGGCTGAGGTATGTGAATTAGTAGGTCTGTACATACTAAACAAACTTAAAACCAATAGCTTTCAACGCAAAGTGTCGGACTGTACCGTGACGACGGTTTAGCCGTCATACGACATAACTCGGGAATGAAAGCGGACAGGAAGCGCAAGAAATTAATAAACATCTTCTGATCTTCAAGTCACTATCCCTGAAAATCACAGGCAGCCGAACTTAAAAAAACTGTTAATTATCTAGACATTAACATGGATCTTAAATCGGGTCTATACAAGCCATACAGAAAACCCAACGATACCCCGATGTATATTAATACTGACTCTAACCACCCACCGCAAATATCAAGAATATAACATCCCCGCCGTAGAGAAAAGGATCAACAGCTCTTCTTCTAACCCAGAAGTAATTTGATAAAACAGCACCCTTTATACGAGGCGCTGAAATCAGCGGTTTACAAAGCCTACCATTTAAGTAGAGCACAGACCGAAAGAGACCCAAAAAAAGGAAGATGACAGATCGAGAAAAGTCATATGGTTTAACCCTCCTTACAGCAAGGACGTAAGGACAAATGTAGGGTGAACCTTCTTCAAACTCATAGATAAGCATTTCCCGCGAGGACACAAGTTGTATAAGATATTCAATCGCAATACCGTAAAAATGAGTTATAGTTGCATGAAAAATATGAGATCGATCATAAATCACATAACGCAAAGGTCATCAAGAACAGTAAAAGAACCGCGTCCTATCAAAACCTGCAACTGTAGAATCCAAAGCAAATTGTCCGTTACGTGGAGAATGCTTATCTGAGGCCATATGTGTACAAAGCAACTGTAAAATCAAATGATGAAATCCAAGTCATCATAAGTACTAGAAAGAAACATAACTATCATCCAAATACTTATGGAGACTGAAGAAACGTTCCAAATATACCCTAAATGGAAATCCAAAAAAAATCCAACACGCATCAACGCGAGTCTGACAATCACTTATGTATTGATAAAACTAGCTATACCTTCAAGAAGGACAGAAATCTGATCAACAAAAAATCAGAACAATATCAAAAATGTCGCCATAAAAGAAAACACACTGCAAGAAGAAGAAATGAACACCTTTGTCAGACAGTTGAATCGAATTTATTAATACGAATAAAAAAAATTCGTCCCTTAGTCATGGGCGCCGCCATTAGACATTATAGCTAACCGTAGATCTACCAGACTATCATACAAATGAATAGGACATATTTTTTAGAATTATTAACTATGTTCCTGACAAATTTAGATTTGCGCAATGTAGTATTCTGAAATATGCTTATGTCATGAGAACATATACAGAAATATTAACCGACGGAAATAAAAATCAATCGACGGAAAGTCATGTTGTGATGTTTTTGTACTAAAAAGTAGGGAGATCTTTTTGGAGAGTTAAAATGCAGTGAGTTGTCACTTCAAAAGCAAAACACATTGAATACTAATATATTTTGCAAACGCGTGATGTAGAGTGGTTGAGTGATTAGTTGGAACTGTTGTACTGAAGTGGGGAGGTCTTTTGAGAGTTTAAATATGGTGAGTTTTACCTTCAGAGTATTAGAAGAGTTACGTAAAGAAAAAGTGTGATGTGGTGTGTTATGACTGGTGTTATGTTTAAATATGGCGAGTACCACAGAGTATCTAATTTTTTGTTTGATCTTCCCAACATACTTTGGGCATATATGAAATAGTATGTTACCATCAAAAATTACTTTCTGTACTGTGAAGGGGACAACTCACCATACCATAGATTTTACCCCTCTAAACTACACCTCCCGCTTAAATGTACTTGACAAAGTAAAAAACCTCCGTTTTTTTTTCGTAAACACACCAAACCAGAATGTTTACCAAACACAACTCTTGCAATACTCTGAATTAACTCACCACATTTAAAACTCTGCAAAAAGGCCTTTCAATTTTGTAGGGTTTCAAACCAATTCAAGTTCATCACCACAGACGCCACAGCCCAAACTTTGCAATCTAACTTGCCCAGTAATGAGTAAATCACCAGATTTGACCTTCTTTAAACGACTACCCCCCCACTTTAAAGTTAAAGTACAATTAAATCCCAACTCGCCAATATAATATACAAAACGATCAACTGTTGCCAAACAATACTCTTAACTCTTCCAACCTCCCTGGATGTGATATCCACCATAGTTTAATGCTCCACAATTTCTGTATGCCTGCAATGATGGCAGCAACCAGTGGCTGAAAATGACGAATAAATTTATCGTATTTTTTTATTCCCGTCTGATCAAAATGTTTGTCGGGTCTTGCCGGAATTAGGCGGGGGGGGAAAAAAATAATGCAATCATCGTGCGCCGACTTCTCTGGACGCAGCGTTAGCACCCTTGCACGCACCCTTTCTTGTGTTTAGCTTCACGCACGAACACGCATTGTTCCTCGGAATCCAGATTAAAACAAAACTAAGCTCAGTTGTTGATGAATGCCGTTAGGCATGAAACTGCCAGTAAACAACAGCTGAAAATTAAATGTTTTAGCGAAATATGCTACTGCTTATATATATATATTATATATATATATATAGATAGATAAAAAAGCTGCGTCGGCAATTTCAACATATAACAATATAAAGGTTCAAGATCTTTGTGGCCAAAGTAAAGAATGCCGTAATAATGAGATAAGTTGACAAAAAATTTTCGGGCTTCGCCTTCATCAGGTTGAGTGGTAGCGAAGATTTGTTATGAAAGATAACACGAGGAACGTTGCGAGATGCGTGCTGCCAGCGCGGAAAAAAAACGCGGAGAGGACGCAAGGAGGGAGCGCGTGCGCATGCGGCCGCAGGAGCGCAAACGCAACGCTAGGCGGTGGAATGAAAAAATACAATTAAAATTTGAATGCGTTAAAAGTAGCATTAAGTCCACTGGTTTGGAGAGTTCCGAGTCTACGTATGATGCGTTGCTCTGCTTTCTTTCTCTGTTGATCGCTCTTGCAAAAGTGTACAATCGCGAGATTCTTGATGTGTCCCTTAGTGTGGTTTGTGCGAAGTGTCGTTGCGTGGGAAGATCCGGGGTTTGGAGGCGAATGGAACGGAGATGTTCCGTGATACGCAGCATCGACGTGTGGTCTCCCCTATTAAATAACAATTACATTGTGCAACGAATGGAGTAGCATCAGATGAGCGGTACAGGTGAAAGGCCCACGGTGACGTACATTTCCTCAAGGTCCTGTAATAATGTCGGCTGAGTCAACATGGGTAAAGTATTGCATTGGGTCTGTGCATAACAAATCTACGCTACCTCAACCTGATGAAGGCGAAGCCCGAAAATTTGTTGTCAACTTATCGCATTATTACGGCATTCTTTACTTGGACATTGCAACTTTATTATCGGGCCTATAATATATATATATATAGATTATATATATAGATATATATATATATATATATATATATATATATAGATATATCTATATATCTAAATTAGGCAATACGAATGACAGGCCCCGAACACAACCATGGTTTTTTATATTGAGTACAAACAATACCCTTGGCGTTGTAAACCCGACACGGAACATTTCAACACGGATTTCATCAAACAAAATTATCACATTCCAACTCATTGGAATGTTCAGACTAGCGTAAATAATTGTATTGCATGGATTGCGATTGCTGCTTTGCAGCAGGTTTTTAAAGTTTCTGACAAGCGAGTAAGCGTACAACTTCCCCCCCCCCGATGTAAATTTCTTTATCACATGCAATCCCCTTATTAACTCCTTACTATATCAACCAGTGTGAAGAATAAGCTATATAATTTTAAACTCAATTATCAAATTGCAAGGCAAGTTTTAAAGGATTTATTGGTAGAATCTTCGGCACATATATAATGAAATATCCCTAAATATGACGTACCAGGATGGTTCTTTATGGGTCATTGGCGTATCCTTGCGAAAAAACACCATTTTCTATCAACTTCCGGAAGCCGTAGACGATTTACGGAAGCCGCCATGATTATTATTTACGCTATCAGTTTTACCAACAAGCCCTGTTAGTCTTTCACCCCCATGAAAGATGATCGGTGGTTAGTCAAGTTCTGGTCTGTATGAAAGACTATCGCGTTTACTTTTAACATTGAAATTAAAAACACAGCATTAATTTAAATTTTCTTGAAAATTATCTAAATTTATCCAAAATGGCATACATTTGCTGCCTATTTTTTATAAAATGAGCCTGGGATTCTTGAGAAATATAGTTTTTAAAAATATTAAATTAGCAACTCTTCATCATACAAAGAAGCGCTACTCATCCAAACAAGCCCAACCAGGTGGTTAAGAGCCCACCCCGATGAAATGTGATAAGCGAATACAGAATTCAAGCCAATTCAGTGAGCTTCATATATTGCGGCGTAGGGGATGCCATGTCTCTAAAACGTGCATCCGGGATACAAACTTCTGTTACACAGGTGTCTCTGGAATGGATTGTGTTCGGTAGACCAGAGATGTACGACCGTTGCTCCATTCATCATATATACAATTACTGTGGTGTAGCCAATCCATTGTATAGAGATTCAGTGGTTCAGTGCGACTGCGATAATTACGCGACTCCTTTCAAATGTCACGTTTATTTTGGCTTGTAGTGTTTATGCCAACTAACACCTTTGTTAATCATAAAATGATATCTAAAACACCCCTCTTAACATTTTTCTCAAATCACTGAGGTTTTAAAAAGTGTGTTTTTTTGCAATACATTTCTAAACGAACTTCGCTCCTACCTTTGTGTGCCTCAACGAAGTTCACAAGGATGAGGCTGGTGGCAAACTTGCTGAAGTCACGTGGAGATATTTTCGCGGCTTTTGTTTCGGTATTGCATGTGGCATTAATAAATATACCAAGGGAATAAACATGGTAGCTTCCATGATTGCTGTACAGTTGTGTACATTGTCGGAATAAATCTGGATTTTTTTTCGCAAGAATACTCCAATGGCCATGAAAACCATCCGTTACGTTTTTTTAGGGATATTTTATTCTCTACTTGCCGAAATTCCTACCATAAATCACTTTAATAAATTTAGTCCAATGGTTTTCACACTGTTCCTACGACCAACACTTTAAGGTTTTATACATTCTCCTCTCTCACCCTATTTTGAAATTTTTAATATTCTGGTTAAAGGGGATATCATTGGTGCATAGGATGTGCAACCATTTTCAAATGAAATTGTGGTATTTAAGGTTATAGTCAGGCAGCAGTGTCCTATATTATCATTATCACTACTGCGATAATTTTGCCAAGCTTTGATTTAATTCACTTTCCCATGGGTTCAATGACATCACAAAATCGCTTTCACAATTTGTTTGCCGAATTTCCAGTGCGTTATTTGTATTTCGTCACCTGTGGCGCTTTTTCAAATGGCCGCCCCAAAACATAGAAATTCGAATAAAATCGTCTTGTTTACCACAATACATCTAATAGGGTCAAGTTTCTGGACAATTTTGGTCAAGTGACCAATTAGAAAATGGTTTTAAAAACCAAAACTTGTTGTTTCAGGAATGATAAGCGGCGGGGCTTTTTTTCAATGGCCCGCCAAAATCATAGAAAATTCTTTAAAAGCACATTTGTTTACAAAATGGCCATCTAATAGGGTCGGATTTCTGGATAATTTGGGCCAAATGCCCTCAAATGTTTTAAAAATAACAACAGGGTGTTTTCATAACGAATATTGTCTGGTGTTTTTCTTTCCAAAACTGGCCCACCAAAAACCGAATCATAGAAATTAATTAAAGCATAATGTTTGCGACGAACATTATCTGCTAAGTTAGTTTTCTCGATGATTTTAGGCAATTGATCTCTAGAAATGTTTTCATGAAAACGGTGTCATTGAGTGCCACTTTTTCTAAAAGGGACTGCCAATTCACAAACAAAATATTGACCACAATCCACGCTATGTAATAATTTTCAAGATATTTAAGAATGTTATTCTTTAAAGATGGTTTGCGTATCACAATCACCTTTTATTTGTAGAGGGTGCTTGTCTTGTAAATGAGATGTCTACCCTTAAATGTCACATACTACCACATCTAACACAGAGAGGGCTCAAGCAACGCTCACAGCTGCTTGCAAAATATGTATCCCTCAGGTAATGATAATGGCACCTTCGATAAGCGCTTCGTGTCTTAGCATATCGTCAGCCCTGGGGCAAGGTCAGCTTCACAGTCTTGGAAACAGCTAGGAATCACATGGGTCGTCGTGGACTGTAAAGGGGACAAGGCAAGAGATGACTGTCGTTTGCTTCACAGCAAGTCTTTTCTAAGAGCAAACCTTTGTGTTGAAGCATTGCCATAATGCAGACAAAACTGGCGGTATTCCCAGGTTTGGACGCTTCTATTCGAGGACCTGTGCAAAACCCTTTAAACTAGTACTATAAACATTGTTGATTTAATTTTTGCAGCAATTACCATATACATCAAAAATTGTATACGCCAAAACTTGGTATTGTGTCTGCCGTTGTGCAGTGATTATATAGGCCGGTCAATCCCGGGGGATGGGTGGGGGATATATCCCCCCTATTTTGATAAGGGGGATGGTCATCGATCATTCCCCCCCCCCCGCTTTGATTGCCGTTCATTTGTTTTTGACCAGAATACCCTCAAATTTTCCATTAATAAAAAAGTTAAAAATGGTAAATTTCCTCCTTCCGCGCGCACTTCTCGCGCATTTTGTTCGAATTAACAATTACAACATTTAACGATTTTAAGCTTCTAAATGGCAAATTTTAGCGCATGTGCTAGTACTGAATCTTTCATCAAAACCTTCTTTTTCATTCATAAATGTTCATCCCCTCTCCCCTCAATGCAAATAATTTACTCCACGGCAGTGATTGGGGTCTTTGGCCACGTTATAAACCCAAATTTTGTTTTTTCTTTTTTAAGTGGAGATCGTCAAACGTGTATCCAGGTTTTCATCGAAAAATCGGGCCACTTTCCCACTCCTCCTCCTTTTCCTCTGTGTTTTTAGAATATATGGCATCTTGGCGTAATCCTTTCTTATCAAATCTGTTGAGGTTACTTCTTATTTTTTTTCTGCTGATTCTGCTTTGATGTGCCAACAATGCAGCTCTATGTGTGTACCACAATGTCGCTAAGACTAGGTTGATGGCTATTGGTTCTGAAAGCAGGGAGGAGCCCTTACTGTTTGATGGAAAGAGTTAGAGTTGTGTCTATCAACTCAACTTTCTTGTATCCTGATTTACTAAGGAGGGTGGCTGTGACCATGAGATCCGGCATCGCTTGGCAATGACAATGAATCGGCAATGGTCAACTATCAAGATCTGGGCTCACAGAGGAATACTAAGAACTTCCAAAACTCCTCTAGTCCAAGCTCTGGCATTTCCATTGGCCACATACGCAAGTTGAAGGCACTGACCCTCGCCCAAGCAAGACGTAACATAATTGCAAAACTCGCAGCCTTTGGGATGTTGTGTGGAGGCGTCTACTTTGCATCCTGATCGAGAGAGGGACAACCCCAGTGTTCTTCACGAGATTGTGGTGAAAAAAACGCTTTGTTACAGAAGATCTGTCATCCAGAAATCTCACGCATTTGGTCATGTACAAGGCGTGGGGGGGGGTGTGGTGGAAACAACTTGGGGAAGGTGATTAATGCAAGGTATGGTTGAAGTTAAAAGAAGATACAGAAGTCCAAGAAGCTTCGGTGGTTCGGTCGGCCCAAATTTAGGCGGTTACAGGACACCACGTGTTACTAATTGCTGAAGATAGTCATCTCTGGCATCGCACCTCTGTCATCATCACAGAAGTGACCACCACCCAACCACTATTACTCTTCAATCTGCTTGCACACTAGATTTTTACAGGCTGCAATAATCTCGGAGTAAAATACCTTCCATAGCCTTCCATTCTTGGGTCTTCTTTGACGACCGGCCTATCTCTATAGCAAACTTCCTTTTTGCCATCCAATAGTCCTGTAGATGGCCTTCCCCATAAACGAAATGCAAATTGGCATGCATGTTGTGTCGCATCGGCGAATTTTGACAACATATTTTCTGTATACCCTGAATTATTCTTTTTAATTTACCAACGGCATGACTTGGCTAGAAGTGGACAGCGCCCTGCCTAGAAGTAATTTATGCTATGAAGGTTAGCATAAGAGTTTATTATTTATCTGGCCTTTTGGGAGACAGTCTAATACCTGTAGATCACACAATCAAAGCTCATTTGCGAACGACCCTTCCACCCGTTCGTAGATTTCAAGAGGTTCACAGATTGCTATCCCCCATATTAAATGCCAACAACTATCAGAAAGCCACGAACGCTCCCGTAGAATTTGATAGAAGATCTGTTAGCCACCTATAAATGGGGCCCCAGGTTGCGTCGGGCTCTTTTGGAGGTAGTAAATATCTAACCCTTTCCTTATACATTCCTCTACTAACCTATTCGCATCTGCACCCCGTTTTCCATACTTTCGAGAGATCACGGTGCCAGTTCTTCCTCATTACTGGTCATATTATGAATGGGATCTATTATTGGTAAAACTTCTACACGGGGCCGGGGATGTTGCATATTCATATGCAATTGCGGCAATGTTCATTGTATCCCCATAGAGAACACCATTGATCACCAAACAATTGTTCACGTCTGAGTTTGCAGACGTAATTGCCTCAATTTTGCCTTGATTACATCACTCTACCGACATTAAGTGAAAAACTTAAAATTCCTCAATTGATACCTTATCAAATTACAATTGTTGCGACAAAGTATATACCAAGGCGGCCCTACTGGTACGAAAAGTTAACCCCAAAAGCTACAAAAGTAATACTTACCTCTTAACTTGTACCCCCCATCATGTGATGCGTGTATTGTGTCTATCTCCAAAAATTTGACCCAGCTCCTTAAAAGGCCCTTTTTTTTGGACGTTTGAACATCTTTATATCAGTAAAAGGGTTCTCTGTCAAAGTTTCTCTAACTTGTGGACATTTGTTATCCACAATATCAGCAAAACTGGACCTCTTGTCATTTTTGTGGAATTTGGTTGTGTAACATAGTTATAGTAATGTGCCATAGAAGAACTACAACACTTAATCATTTCCAACAAGGTTAAGCATATTACCCCAGATTGTGCTCTACTCCACAATCTTGGAGAGAGGTTAATCTATTAATTGTAACATATTGTTTCGATGTACAACATCTTTAAAATTCACTAGAGTAATCTCGAAAAACAAGTCTCCATAGATGTTCTTTTTTTAATATTTTTTTTCGATAATTTCTAATTAGTTGTAGCCATCTTGGGAAAAAAGCGCCTCTAGTAATGGTAAAGATCACTCTTGGTCCTAAAATATTATAGTTACATCAGTATTCGAAATATCTAAAAACTTCCACTCTATTAAATGGCATTTTGATAACCACTATGTTTTTTTTTGGACATTGTTTTAATTCATTTTCTATGAATTTGGCGGCCATTTTGCAACCACCATCAATTATTTCTGAAAACAACATGTTTTTTATTTTGAAACAGTTCTAGAGATCACCTGGCCAAAATTATCCCTAAACCCTACCCTATAGATTTATTTTGTAACACAAAATGCTTTTAATGATTCTCTATGATTTTGGCGGCCATTTTGAAAAAAAAACGCCCTCTATCATTCCTGACAACACTGTTTTTTGGTTTTTAAAACATTTCTAACGGTCACTTGGCCAAAATATTGCAGAAACCTAACCCTATCAGATGGTATTTGTGTTAAACAATACGCTTTTATTCGATTTTCTTTCTATGATTTTGGCATCATTTTGGAACAAAGCGGGCCCCCATGTGAGACGAAATACCAAATGATTAATACCAAAATTGCTGCACTAAAGATCGCTGCAAAGGAATTAGCAACCTGTACTCCAGTTATCTTCCAACAGAGTCTGATCATAGTGAGTTACCTCAGGACTGGAGAAAGGCAAAAATCTTCCCTCTTTAAAAAGTATCCAAATGAAGACCCAGCAAATTACCGGCCAATTCGCTGACGGTGGGTTCCTCTGTAAACCATGGAACACATAATTGACAGTCATCTATGCGCAACCTACAAACCAAAATATTCCCTCTGATTCTCACATGATTTTATGAAATCTTCATCATGACATAGCCCAGCTATTCCTACCATTCATGACTACACCTACCACGACCAGAAGCTAACGACTGATATTGGAGTCTTGAACTTCAGCAAGGCCTTTGATGTCATTCCTCATCGTAACTACTCCGGAACTTGATTTCTATGGTACAAGAAATAAGACCTTCAAGTGGATGCAATCATTCCTTACTCAACCGGTCCCAAAGAGTGGTTTGTAAATGGAAAAAAAACATCTTCCATGGATTCCTGTCCTCAGTGGAGTACCCCAAGGGAGTGTGTTCAAGGTCCACACCTATTTATTGTTTTCATCAACGATATTACTGATTGCGTCAAGGCGACCCCAGATTATATGCCCGATGATTGAATTATTTATAAACCCATTACCTCTCCAGAAGACGAAAAACCTCCTTTCAAATGATTGGATGTCTTGTTAACTGGTCCCAAAACATGGGGGATTGAAATTTAAATTCATCCAAGAGTGCAAAGTTCGAGAATATCTAAGATGCAACCAGGGAGTGCCATTTATTAAATGCGGGGGCAAATTAGAAGAAGTCAATGAAGACAAGTATCTGGGAGTCACCTTCAAAACAACTTTGAATGGGTAAGCAAACCCATCAGCTGCAGCAAAGGCTACAAGATGCTTAACTTCAACGTCATCGTTTTTTCCACCACTGTTTTTTTTAAAATTGTAAAATTTCTGTATAAGACTTGTATAAATCCATCATCCAGCCTCACCTTGAATATGCACTCTCAGCCTGGAATCCGGTACCCAAATGACATGGGAATCCTCCTCGGGTGCAACGTTGGGCTGCCAGATTCGTACAAGGCGAATACAAGAAAACAAGCTATTGGTTAGCCGGATATATTACAAGACCTTAGTGGGAAACTCTAGAAAAAAGACGTCCGGGAGGCCACGTTTCCCTACAGTTGCAATAAGATGATCATGGGTGAAATAGACATCAACCCCGATAACTATTACAAGACCCAAAATTAGCAGAACAAGACGCTCACATAACAAACGTTCCAGATAAATCATTCATACTCCACGCCCCACAACGTCATGCTTTCCCTGAAGGTGTATCTCTGCCTGGAACAGCTACCCCAGGCTGCTGTCGACATAACTTCATCACAAACCTTTAAGACCCATATTAAGACTCTCGACCCTCTCCTCATACCAATACTTACATGCCGTCCAGCCTCTCGTCAACCTCAGTAATTTTCTCCCATAGGAAGTCTTCCGAGGTATATTCTTCAGGTACAAGGTAATACGACACCGAGAAATTCGGCAAACAGTTGAAGAGCGATTCCTTGTTATGCCTTGAACACAAAGAGTGAAAATCAAAGTTGGCAAAATTATTGCTTAGCTCACAACTGCTGCCTGACTATTATTCCAGGAATTATTATTCATTTGTTAGATTTTGTGTAATTTGGAATATACAATAAGTTACACAACAAGTAGTTGAACTCCCTGGAAACTACTTTGTCATATTTAATTTTCTGTAACTAAGCAACTAAAATTTTTTACAATTCCAGACATTCGACTCTTAAACAAATTCTTTTGAGCTAGATCGCAGCCCTTCACTCTGGATCTCAGTTCTATTCTGTTGACAGCCATTCTACATCTGTTAGTTGCATACATTAGTCCAAGATATTAACAGTTTTACTTATCGTTATCTGACAACTGGTTTGGTTTTTTCTAGGTCATTCATCATTGAAGGCAATCTTAGAATATCTGATGTTGGTCATCCCTAGGATTCGACCAAAAATAGGCTAAGTGCTTTGCTCTGATTTTGTCAGTTGTGGTGATCTGTCAGTTAGTAACACCCTTTGAATCCTTTGGTCTGTCCCTTGTGGGAAATCCCTCTTTCGCCTTAACGTGATATTTCAAACATCGTGAGTCTCTGCTTATTTTTCCTTTTATTAAAGTTAGAACTTGGTATATTTTGATCTGTAAACTGGAATTGCTTCCCTCCGATGCGGTTAGTCGAATTACCGTTACTAAGAATCTTACTATCTTACAACAAAATCTATATCCCGTCATAGCCAAACACTGTTAATAACAAAATATATCAAGGAATATCAACGTTTGTGTCAGACTCACCCCTAATTTAACCTACGTCATTACTATGACAGGTGACCTACACTTAATAAAGCAATGACTGTCCTTTACGATCAATCTGTGGCTTCGTTAATTAAGATGTACCTTTCAATACCACGTACGTATAGTCTATGTAAGAGTGGCATCTTTGTAACCTGAATACTAAAGATTTAAAGGTACATTCGGAGCTTTTTGGAAAGTTTTTAAAAGAACTATTTTATTAATCATTTGATACGCTACCACAATACACAACCTTACAAAACCGTGTCGTTACTTAGTAAATTGTACGATAATACCGCCAAATGAATCCTTGTATTGCATTACCCTCGCTAATTGGACATAGCATCAAGAACACGTCTCAAGGTAATAGTTTTTAAAACCAAGAATTTATATCAATTTGTACACACACCTGGAACAATGGCAAGACTGCGTAGTTTAGCACCTTAGCAAAAGAATGTGATTGAATAACGACACTTTATTAAGAATGAGCAACCCTCTTCTGTTGATTAAATCTTATTCAAAAAATAGTTCTTCCGATGGTAAATCTTACACACTTTGACTTTTACTCAAAAGACAAAGGGTGTTCCCCACAGCACTAGATGTGTTATCCATGACGTCGCCAGATAAAATCCGGTTTCAGTGATTTTTCTGTGGCTTAGTACTAAAACCCACCACCACCACCAAAAAAAAAACTAAGCACTATATTATTTTTCGGATTTAAAGAGGTGCATTTTGTGATTCCGAAAACCTTCGTATTTGTTTAATATGCATTATATATCCTCAAGAAAGGTAATTCCAAAATTGCAGTTGATTCTGAGCCGTTGATACTTTGAGCAAAAGTTCGTATCACAAAGCGTCCCTTAGACCACTGTGTTGCAATTTTTGTTCGTTTACCTACAAAAAATACATAATTACGAATTTCTTCATCAAATCTGCACAAGCATATCGCCAAATAATCGCTTCTTGTCCTGCGTAAATTTGAACACTCGAAAGGAGGACAATTGCACTTTGTAATCTATACCGTGTATTAGCGCCAATGTTTGCAAAAGCATTTGTAAAAACCATTCACACTAGACTGAAATGCGAAAAAATTTTGGCGAATGCAAACACGTCACGTACAAGCTAGAAATCTGTAACACGATTGAAAATGCAGTCTCTCAAGGGTTTGAATTTCTATTGATAACTGAAGTATTGAGTACGTATCTGAATTTATGCATGCAACCATGGTAATATGTTCACACTCATGAAAGAACATTTCATGTTTCGGGTGCGATTAGATAGTTGTATTAGCGTGCAAAAGGTACAAAACAAAACCTTACAACAATAATTGTCATTATCATAGCGGAAGTATATCCAAATATCCTTATGATATAATATATATTTATATTCAAGCAATACCATATTTTTTGCTAGTACTCAGGGCAGCCATTATTCAGCAAACTGTTCACAACATTCTGTCTCTTGAAGTCAAAAAAACAAGCTATAG
The DNA here is from genome assembly GCA_023653785.1 of Ophioderma brevispina. Classification (NCBI taxonomy): domain Eukaryota; kingdom Metazoa; phylum Echinodermata; class Ophiuroidea; order Amphilepidida; family Ophiodermatidae; genus Ophioderma; species Ophioderma brevispina. The sequence goes on along the minus strand of JAMKCH010056823.1, from coordinate 127,473 downwards.
GACTGGCCACCTGCGTTTAAATTGTCCACACCACACAACAAACATATTTAGTACTCTAGTAAAATGACGTATAAGGGCACACGCCTGGCCCGACATAAGGTCATACTTTCTCGGCGATTCGTTTAAAATACATTCTTCTCGTGTACTGTGCCGGGTCTTCAACTTCGTATTTTGAATCACATTCAATGGATTTAACTTCAATAATGTTGCCATTTCCTCGCGAGAATGTACCACTCACATTGAATAAATGACGCAGCTATGTGACGTTAATCCATATATTTAGCTAAGCTGATGTGGTGAATTCACAAAGAAAGTGGGTGATTTAACTACTGCTCGTTCCTTACAGCTTTTGAGGCATGAATAAATAAATGAAAATGATAACAACAATTGAAATATCATATTTACAACGAACGATAAGATCTATTTAATCATGTATAACCATGTGTAAAATGCATTTTGTAAATAAAATGAAAGATGACGGGGCAATGATCGTTTAAAATTTTCTAAGACAATTTGTCCTTGAGCAGATTCGTGATCAGTTCATTTAAAACTGCACTGGCAACATTTTTATGCGAAAAATATTAACCAGAAAACATTAGGAGCCTTAATATGAGGACACAGACATTTGTCGGTATCCTCATATTTTGTGGGCGCCTGTTGTAACTTTAATTAACCAATAAAACTTATTGATAATAAAGCCACAAAGGGCACAGACTGGTCAAACAAGGGCGGACGCCGATGGAATCAACTCCGATGTTCTAAAAATGTATGGTTTTATAGGTCCTACATTGACATTAGGAAGATATAGCCCAAAATATCTCAAATTGTGATAGCACCTTCTGTATTGGAGCTTGTAGTCTGATTCGTTCATGAGAAATAAGCAGCGGACGAGGCTAGAACTTGCGGTGAATATGTTTAAATGCTGTACCAACAAGGACTTCTATCAAGCAACTGACTGTTCATGTGACAAATATTAGATAAAGATGACCGCGTTAAGGTACACAAAGGTATGGCTCCATGCATTAGACTATTTGAGCCAACTATTTACAACAGCTAAAATAAATTACCAGTTGAATTGGCCATAAAGATTGATATTTCCCTATCATTACAAACACATCCACAAACGCATTGATTCATTTATTTTCATTTTCATAGAAAAAAGATAACACCACGTCTGCATGTATTTTATTGTTGAGAAGTAATAATTGAACATTAAGTAGCTTGGTCTTTATGTCAATATATACATACAAGTATTAGCGTTATAAGAAAATTATGACTGGATTTGGATTTCTGGTTCACAGAAGTTAAGAAAAAAGGGGAGGTGGTGCTTGAGAACGAATTTACTCTACAAACTTCACGTAAGCGGCGAGACAGGCTATTACTAGTTCATGTTCTGTCCTTTGCTATTAGTACATTTCAAATTCATTCATGTTTTTATGCTCAGACCTCGGGCTCAGACTTCATGCAGAAATTTCTGACAACCTTGCCCCATTCAATCGACAAAATACGTCAGCCCTAAATCCATTCCATCATAATGCACGTTTGGCAAGATCAATTTGTAGTTCGCGTTGTTGATTCTTATTAAATATAATTGTAAAATCAGGTTTTTTAGCTCTAATAGCATTGGGTACTTCCACGTTTACTGTAAATATTGTTCTCGGACCCATGCAATTGGTATATAAATAAATAGAATACGACTGACAGCCCGAACAAAACCATGGCTTCTCTATATTGCGTAAAACAACACCCTTGGCGATGTAAACCCAACACGGAACATTTCAACACGGATTTCATCAAACAACATATCACATTTCAACTTAAGGGAAGTGTTCAGACTAGCGTATTAATGTATTACATGGTTTTCTGACTTGCTGCATTGCAGCAAGTTTTTTGAAGTTTCTGACAAGCGGGTAAGCGTACAACGTTCCGATCAAATTTCTTTATCTTACCATGCAATCCCCTTATAGTGTGGGTTGGTGTGTATTTCGCCGTATGATTTTTCATGCTAAAATTGATTTTATTGCTGTTTGGGGTTCAGTAGGGCCTAAACTGTCAGAAAATGATGGGGTGCAAATTTTCGGACTGACGCCCCCTCCTGCAAAGGGGGAAATGTTAGTACAGGGAAAAATTTAAAATCAAGTCAAATTGTGTTTTAAATGTATACTAATGCGTTCCTCTCCTCTTAAGGATTAAAATAAGTATGTAATTGCCTAGGTTCCAACCTTAGTTAAAGCGGTATAGCCCCATAATGGTTCAAGGTCACCCTGGGGGTAATGCTTCGATGTTGTTGAAAGTGTGTCAAATGATTCCTTGTGCCATACTGAAACAGAAAATGCATTTTAACTGATTTGGTGATATCACCAATGCGACTTCCAGGGGGGAAAAAAAAAAATTTTTTATGGTGACACCCCCATAAGATCCCTTTTTTGCAATCCTAGAGACACACAAAACAACGTAATCATACCAAGTTTCAACAAAATCCGAGCATTGGGTAAATTTACCCCAGGATGACCTTGAACCATTACGGGGCTATAACGCTTTAACTAAAGGTCGGAACCTAGGCAAATATATACTTTTTCTAATCCGTATAAGCAGACGAACATGTTAATGTACATTAAAACACAATTTGACTCGATTTTAAATTTTCCCTGTAGTAACGTTTTCTCCCTTGAGGAAGGGGGAAACAGTCCGAAATTTGCACCCCATCATTTTCTGACTGTCTGGTCCCTATTGAATGAAAAACAGCAAGAAAATCAACTTTAGCACCAAAATCATACGGGAACTGTTTCATTGACGTACCAACCCACACTATTATTACTGTCCTACTATATCAACCAGTGTGAAGGATAAACATGATAAAGTAGCTTTCTTGTGAGCCACTGATACAAGTGATGGATAATAATTTTCTATAGTATTGTCGGTAATTTCCAAATTGCATAACCTTTAAGCTCCTTGGGAAAATATTCAAGAGCAAAAATTACTAAGGCTGTGAATTCCATTTTCATGGTGATAATAGGCTGCCTATTTCTTTAGGAAAATGGTAAATTTTAACTCAAAATCGCTGTCATATTCAAAAATAGTAACTGATATTTCCAAATTTATGCCAAATTTTGGGAGTCGAGCAGATGAAAAGTGTCAATCTTAGCACAAATGGACGACCATATTGGAAAACAAAATAATGTCATATTTGGATAGCCTGGCATTTCAAACATGGGTAGAGACACAAAGATCAGTGTTATTAACGTGGATATAAGACATTGAAAATGTGAATGAAGTGAATGCCAACTATTTTGAAAACTGGCCACCACGGCCGCAACAGGTCTAATCCAGCTAGGGTCCCGTTGTGAAATAAACAAGATGGAAGACAAAGGGTCGTCGATTACATGGTGAGAACATCCGAGATGACTATATTCAGGAATCGACTCCAACTGGTGGTGGAGTGGCTCATGATGGTATGGGCCGGCTATTATGGACATGATGTAGGAAAAGCATCACTGGTGGTGCCAGATAGAAAAAAAAAACCCTGAATGCCATTGACCAACGGGAACATATCGCCAGATAACCTCTGGCGTAAATGCGTAAATTGGAAACATGAAAGAACAATTACACTTTCTAATCTATACCATGTAAAAAGTTTGCGAAACACATACTCGTGACTTACATGCTAGAAATCCGGAACACTATTGAAAAGGCAGTCTCCCAACGGTTTGACTTTCCATTGATAACTCAAGTATTGCGTACGTATCTGATTGATGCATGCAGTGATGGTAAATAATGCTCTGTGGAATGTTTGCATACTCATGAAAGGACATTTCATGTTTCAGATGACATAGGTCTTTGTTTTAGCGGCACAAGCTACAAAACAAAACCAACAAAGAACTCAGAATGCATTATCAGAATGAACATATCCTCAAATACCCTGATGACAGCGCAGCAAAAATAGCTGCTTAGGTTGTTTTTCGTCTATTTATATGCAGGCAATACCATATTTTGCTCGTACTCAAGGGACAGGCAATATTCACAACATTCTGTCGCTTGAAGCAACAAGCTACCACACCACTAGCGAATGCACCTGCGTTAATGTCACAACCAAACACCACATATTTAGGATCTGGTAATATGTCAGTAGTGCAATCAGCGCGATAGGAAGGTCATATTTTTCCTGAGGTTCTTTATACATTTTTGCATTTCTTTGAATCAATTCAATGGAATTTTAATTTTCGTTTGTGAGCATTTGCAACTGACTTTACTCCATAATTTGACTAAGCTGGTGTTTTATGGATGTGGTGAATGTTCAAAGAAATAGTGAGATATTTCAATGTATATAGGATAGAACCACAATCAAATCCCTTACTGTTAAGAGCAATTTTAAATAATTAAAAATGTGAATGGTTCCTAACTTTGTGATTTTGATATTAATGCTTGCTTGTGCAGAAATTGAATATTTTGCAATTACGAATGCAAAAGAGGTATTTAATGTAACAATTGATTAATTGGCTTACCAATTATTGGCAATGCAATTTGTCCCTGATGTGTGGGGTTGGTGTGTATTCCGTAGGATTTGCATGCTATAAAATTGATTTTATTGCTGTTTGGGTTTCAGTTAGGCCTAACTGTTCAGGAAAATGGATGGGGTGCAAATTTTCGGACTGCGCCCCCTCCTGCAAAGGGGGAAAGTGAGTACAGGGAAAAATTTTAAAAATCAAGTCAAATTTGTTTAAGTTAATAATGCTTTCTCTCACCTAAGGATTAAAAGAAGTTATGACTTGCCTAGGTTCCAACCTTTAGTTAAAGCGGTATAGCCCCATAATGTTCAAGGTCACCCTGGGGGTTAAATGATGCGATGTGTTGTTGAACAGTGGTGTCAATTGATTGCCTTTGTGCATACTGAAAACAGGAAAATTGCCATTTTAAACATGCTGATTTGGTTGATATCACCATGCGACTTCAGGAAGGGAAAATTATGGTGACACCCATAGATCCATTTTTGGATATATAGACATACAAACACTTAGCACCAGTTTCACACAAATCCGAGAGAATTGGGCTAAAGGTACACCAGGATGACCTTGAACCAGTACCGGGGACTATAAAGCTTACTAAAGGCGGAACCCGAGGGCAAAATATACTTTTGATAACTGATAAAGCCAGACGAAACATTGTTAATGGACATTAAACACAAATTTGACTCGATTTTAAATTTTTCCCGGTAGTAACGTTTTCTCCCTTGAGGAAGGGGGAAACAGTCAGAAATTTGCAACCATCCATTTTCTGACTGTTTGGTCCCTATTGAACATGAAAAACAGCAAGAAAATCAAACGTAGCACCAAAATCATACAGGGCACTGTTTATTGACGTACCAAAACCACACTATGAAGCAGATTCATAATCAGTTCATTTAAAGGGAGGCGAGTGCTGATTTCAAAAATATATTTCGTGGGCTGTCATGTTCATGCTGTCTTTAGATGTATGTCAATAGCCTCCATTTTGTGATTAAAAAAGATTATTTTATTTCTCAATTTTATTTGAGGAAATATTTATCGCGGGAAAAGTAATTGTTTATTATGGAATTCCCCGTGTGCTATATTGAGATCAGCCTGTTATTTACTAGATAGATTGTACACGAAGAAGAAATGGAATTCCCAAAAAGGCTAAATTTAGAAAATGGGTTCAACTTGCTTAAGCATTGAGATCAAAACAGATTGCAAAATTTGGGGGTTTCCTTGATGTTATTTTGAAGTAAGCTGGTGCAATTTGCAGATGATGTCATTTATGTAAAATCAATTGGCCGGTGCAAGATTATGTTTGAGCCATTATGCTGTTGTAATGTTTTATTGCTGCTCCACGGGAGCAGACTTTGGCCAGCAGTAGTAACCAGGAGCTATACAATATAGTTAGAGCTAGTTTTGATCTGCAATAATGGTAGATTTGTGCTTTACATAGTGCCAGGATTTATTATTTTGGATGCCGCAGGAGTTTGAAAGCTGAACTGTCTGCTGTCGTCTTTTAAGTTAAAAAAAGCTACAGTTTTTGGAATCAAAGGGATCATTTCAGTTTGTGGTCCTAAATGAGGACTTAGCGCAGACTGATGGTGGTAGAAATACCTGTACTGTATTGCAGAATATTAGTGTCGTCGAGGGAAAACCCTGTCATCTTGAACTGCTGGACAATTATCTTCAAGACTGAGAAGATTCTCATGGATTTTGTTACCCATGGATTTTTATTATGAACTTGTACGCTGTCATTTTGGAGTCTTCGCTGTGAGGACTGTTGAACTGCAACGCTTGTTTACCTTTTACTCTGGACATTAGAGGACTTGAAACCTTAAAATCTAAGTGCACTACATGTAATGGTGGTTTGGACATACCACATTCTTGCACCATCTGTTAACTCATTATTTGTTTTATTATATAAAATTGAGATCATTTGTGCGCATGGCTCATTTGTGTTTAAAGGGTATTTCTGACGTCCACAAGACATAACAGTATGAATGGATGGATGTACGTTTCTCGTCAACCAAAGAGGTAAACTACCCACAACGCAACGACCGATTTGCATGATTATTTTTCATAATCTACCGCCCTATTCATTTGTACGCATGCAGTAAATCCAAGTAGTTGACGAATTGGATCTATTTAAATCTCCCGCGATCCAATTTTTTACAAGCAGGGTTCAATCTGGGTCCTTTTTTACTGTATCAATCCTTTGGTTAAACTATTTCCCGATAAACTTCTTGTATTTAGTACGTATTTATTACCGATCGTATGCGTTCCACAAGTACGAATCGACCCAAGTTCAGACAAGCTTGACCCGGCGAGAAACTCAAGAACGACGCCATTTTGTTGGTCGCATGGCGAACGAGTGCATAATTACGTTGAAACGTGATCCAAAATGGCTCATTAGAATATAATCACAAAAAGGTGGCTCATGCTCTATATTCTCTCAATACAGCAGCGTACATAGCACGAGAACCGTGAAATTCTAGTTACGGTTCAAATTAAATATTGAACTAAATTTGAAGGTATCACCTAAACTGCAGAATATGAAAGTTTGAGAAGATATGGATTTTCCATTTTAATGTAGCAAACCTTTGTATGAAGTAGAAATTCCTGGATCCGGATTTTATTACAGTTGTGATTTCCTATATGAAGGACTTCGATAAGCATTAAGTACATAAAAAACACGATTTGTAAGAAACCTGCGGGCGACATCTACCGGATATCTCTGAGTCAGCCCTTACGTTTAAAAAAGAAAAGCAAAACAAACAAAAAATGTTTTTTTTTTCCTTTCATGTAGATCGCCTTTCTAGACTTACTGATAATGCCCAAAGGTTCAGGGTCGAGAATTATCACTTTAACTGTCACGAAAGGCTTGCTGATAATGTTCAAGCGTTAAAATATAATGCCTAATATGTTGTTTGTCATGTGGTTACCTTTATAAAGGCCTGTCTTTCGATTGATTTCCATATAGTGGAGCGGTTTGGACTGCAAAATTGTCGACAACCCCTCCCCTCGGTACAACAAAACGCAACCACTTCTATTCGAAAGATAATAATAAATAATTTTAAAAAATGATGGTTGTGGTCAAAAACTTTGGTGGCAGGGGTGTTTTTTGGGTCAAAAAATCACGTTTTTGAGCTAAAAACTTAAGAATATCAAGATTTATTAATTTCTTAGCAAAACAAATTTTAATCATCATGCAATACTATCAATCTCTGACATTTATATTATAGATTTCTGTTTTATACAATATATAAAGGGTCTAGAATTTTAGCCCCAAAATCACCTTTTTTCCTTAAAAAAGCATCCTTTTTATCACATGTCAGCACAACGAGTATTACCTGAACCCTTTATGCAATGTATAAAACCTATATCAATAACAAAAAGGATACCATAAAAATAAGATTGTAATATTTTTACCTTAAAAAATATAAAAAATAATAATTTCGCTTAACTTGCAGCCCAAATTTCATTTTTCGGCATAGAAATCATCCCTGCCACCAAATATTTCAACCACAACCATCATTTTCTTAAATCTTATATATTTATCCTTCAAATAAAGGTGGTTGTGTTTTGTTGTACGGTGGGGAGGGGTAACTCGAAAACTAGAGGACTTTTCAAGGCTCGGCCTTTTTTTTTTTTTTTTTTTTAAGGTGGCTCATGCTCTATATTCTCTCAATACAGCGAGCGTACAGGCCGAGAACCGTGAAATTCTAGTTACGGTTCAAATTAAATATTGAACTAAATTTGAAGGTAGTCACCTAAACTGCAGAATATGAAAGTTTGAGAAGATATGGATTTTCCATTTTAATGTAGCAAACCTTTGTATGAAGTAGAAATTCCGGATCCGGGATTTTATTACAGTTGTGATTTCCTATATGAAGGACTTCGATAAGCATTAAGTACATAAAAAACACGATTTGTAAGAAACCTGCGGGCGACATCTACCGGATATCTCTGAGTCAGCCCTTACGTTTAAAAAAGAAAAGCAAAACAAACAAAAATGTTTTTTTTTTCCTTTCATGTAGATCGCCTTTCTAGACTTACTGATAATGCCAAAAGGTTCAGGGTCGAGAATTATCACTTTAACTGTCACGAAAGGCTTGCTGATAATGTTCAAGCGTTAAAATATAATGCTTAATATGTTGTTTGTCATTGTGGTTACCTTTATAAAGGCCTGTCTTTCGATTGATTTCCATAAGGAATAATGCCTTGTTTACACGTTTATTTGAGCAGAACGTGACCTTGTAGTAGAAAGCAACTTGTTTTGCAAAATATCGTGTACACAGCGTCATACAAGTTATTGTTCATGTACTTTGCGTTACTGTCATTTTCTTTTATTATTTTATATTTCTCTGTATATGATTGTTTATATTGTCTCTGCTACCTAGAGTATTGAGTGCCGGTGTGATAAAATAAAGTGTCCGTATGACTGAGTGTCCTACCACCCATCTGTCTATTGTGTTCTCCATTGAGTGCTGTACGCATCATTTGTTTCAGTACTGTACCCAAATGGCCTCATCTACAAGGTCACGGTTTATTCCGTACATGTTGACATGGTAGCTAGGACACTCTCATGGGGGGACACTCAGTTTCTTTACACCGGTCACAGATCCTTGATTATTCCCTTACTCTTTTCGCTGAGGTCTGCAGCTTTTTACATACTCAGGATGAACTCCCCTGAGACAGAGGACCAACAGCTTTAGATGACTCTCCGATCCATATTACACACACCTGTACATTCTACGGGCGTAATGAGTGGGGGCGAGAAGAAATCACATAATCATACCCTTAGCGAACGTACAATTTCCGAACTCATAGCACTATTTTTGAGTATGACCAAGAAAACCGACTATAGCCAGGGCCGTTCGATCGATTTTATATCCTACCGACGGTTCGGCGCCTTAAACCGCTTGGCTCACCTCAACTCGCATTTTATAAATCTACAAGAAAAGTATTTAGTAAAGAATTAACCTGAAAATTGTACCTTCAAGTTTAGAGCTTTTTCTTCCGAGAATGATATCGAATGTTCAATATTTGAATTTTTTATCATCACAACTAGAAATTGGTTATTTTGTACTACAAATATAATGTGTACTAAGTATACGCCTACATAATAGTAAATACATATTCGTTGAAGGCATACCATGAATTCTCAGTGAGATTGATTTGAGTACAAAGCTAGATTTACAAGTTATTCACTTCGACAACTTTTAATATTGTAATTTTAATCTGTCAATTTTATGGAAAATTCCACCCTTTCAGTTTTAAGCTTTTCCATCAGCCTAACCAAATATAACTTGTAATTTTGTACGAGCAACGTAACTCCCAGTAAATATTTACCAATATAGTATTACACGCGAGTTGAAAAAAACACGTTATTTGGGGCATAAAGTGCTCAAATGCGCAGAACCAGAAACTCTCAACCCACCTAACTAATACAAACTACTTAGAGATTGTCGTATACTTCCCGTAGTATTTTGACTCGCATTTTGACTCGCCCTGTATAATAGAGTTTCAAATGCATGCAAAGGATGAGAGATGCAATTAAATTAAATTTAGTTGTGCATATTTTCGTTTATCTAGCGATGTATTTGTTAATCAGGATACAATTGATAATAATTACATACAAATCTAAATAGAGATAAATGTCATCACTTTTCGCAAAGGTTATGCCAAACGTTAAAGCAACACTCATATCCAACTTACAAATGCCGCAAGATAGGTCTATATTCAAATATGTATTTTGTCAGATAATTATGTTATCTTTTTGACACACTTGTCTTATCTCTGAGCTTACTGCCGAACCCTTGCTAATTGTTGTCATTTACATTAAAGGCAAACGTCCATAACATATAACCCAGTTCCCTTATCCAATAACTGCAGCAAAAATAACACTTCAGTTTCCACGGTTTCGTCGACGAATATCACATTATCTCGTACACTGGAGATGGTGTGAATTCCCCAGCATTTCATCTGTTATTTCTTTGTCGGTATTATCAAAACATCGTTACTAACAGTTGATAAAATATTTGTACAGAGGGCACAAACATTTTTGAAGATGTGTCTTGCAGGGGTTGTAGGGACCGACACACCACGAATTCGGCCCAAGGCGACGTTCTATGTTTCTACTTCGTATAAACTTGACATAGTTTTTCATAAATAGAGCTGACACAATCATGAGGCACACGCGCATGACTGCTCGCACTCAACGCCAATGATGATACTTCTTCGAAGCTGTTTAAGTGTACCCTCCATTAAATTGTTAGCGATCATTCAGAGGTTCACACACCTTTCTTTCGTTCTTTTTCTCAGCAATACACAATTATTCGTCAGTCGTTCGTTCCAATCGTGAGGAGAATTTAAACATGCTTCAACGCATTCAAAACATTAAAGCTATACTGATTTGATATTTGCAATGTCTTCGGGAAACAAAACACTTACCGGTCCAATATAGTTTTATTCATTTTTTTTTCCATTGACAGTTCTTCCCGTCATCTTTTCATGGTACACCTCTGCTGAATAATTTCTGAAAAGAAAAAAAAAACCCCGAAAGACTGAAATTTAACAAAGGTGGCAAATTAATGTAGAGCGTGATAGTTGGGTCATTTGGAGCAATTCCGAGACCGTGAGAGCAGAGCATCATTTTTCAGTGGATTCATCTTCGTGAAGGTTAATGAACAAATTTAGCAGGGGTGCTCCTCGTGAAAGAGTGGGCAGAATCCAGGAGGGGGAACATTCATAATAAAGGGGTCAAAATGAAAAATGATTGGACTGCTGTAAAAAGGTAACCAAAGTGTTCGTCTTGTTAAAGGAATAAAAAGGTATAGTTTGTATTACTTACAGTGTATGGTTATGGAGATATAACTGAGATAAAAATCGTTAAATGTCAAAGGTCATCACCAAAATTTTAATTTAATTGAATATTTCAAATTAATACCAATAAATATATATTTTGAATTCGCCTTTAACTCTTGTAGAACAAACTAAAACACGCAGCAATCTTTGAAGAAAAAGGAAGCCCAAAAACGAGTACAAAATACTCTATGTCATGAATGACGATTGATACTTACTATCGGCATTTAACATACATCTTTCACACATTGTACTTTATACGACAAATGCCTTCCAAGTGCTGTAAAAAGAGAAACAATAATACAACTACAGAGCCATTTGATTGGATTCAAAAAGGGCAATTGATAAAGATGTTCAAAATCGTGCATAGAGAAGTGTCATAGAGAAGTTAAACGCTGGTAACTAAACTCACATATCACAGTCTATTTTGGACTCCGATGATTGCTGTGGTAAAGCAATCACTAATAGTAGACCAGTCAAAATAGAATAAATGATGCCTTAACCAAAAACTAATTGCAAATGAATCATTTTCTCCAGCATTGTATCGAGAAAACCTTTAAAAAACAACATATCAAAAGTTTACCAAAATCAAAGGAGTGGAACATATATTTTTAAGGGGATAAGGTTTATACAGGGGTCAAAACATGAAAAGGAACAAAACGCGGTAAAAAGTATTCCAACGTGTTCGTCACCTTTCCAGGATTAAAAAAAAGGCATAGTTTGCCCTATCTGCAGGTTGTAGTTCAAAAGTTATGAGTCAAAATAGGTTCAAGGTCACAATGGGGGTACATATGCAAATGTATCCGTTCGATATAAAAAGGGGTGTCAAATTGTTCATCTAATGAGTACAGGAGCGAATATACTGGTTTCACCATCTATTTTTTCGTTTGCATACATTGAATGTAAATGTGACGGGGGCTACAGGGTCTATGGGAGGTCACTAGCTAGCTCTGTCAAATTCTTAATATAAACGTTAACAAAGAAGCTAGTTACATTTTATTCAAGTGAGACAAATTGAACAATTTACAACTCAGTCCGATCGGACCATTCTATGAATTTTACCCCGAATTGACCTTGACTGTTATGTGCCTACTGTACTGAACTATAACGCACAGATAGGCAAACTATACATATCTTAACCCGTAGAGTAGCCAAATAAATTGGTACAATCTTTAAAAACAATTCGAACAATTCTAATTTCTTACCCCGTACAAATGTTGCCCCCTTATTTCAAAATGTTCCACTAGTGGAATTTTTGGTAAAACTTTTAATATTATTTTTAGACAATTTCATAGTTTACTATTAAACACCCAAACATGGGTTTTCTTATGTTGCAATTTGTTTTAGTCAAATCATAAAATAACTAGCCTATAGAAAGAGTTAGTTCGAACGAATGTCTAGCTGGCGGCGCTGTTTCCTTTGAAATGAATTCGTGCGGCAAGTTTCTAAACCTTTAACCAAAGAAACTCCTGAATAGTGATAGACCATAAACCTTCAGTGGCTTTTAAAAATGGATTTCCAAGTCTGACCGAAGCCATCTATAAAAATCTGTGACCTAAGAAAGAATTGGTTTTACTCATTTCAATTCATTTGCATGCCGATTTTCAAAATGCTCATGACTATCAGACAATGAACATTGAGGCTGTATTCTCGAAGGGAGTCACTAACTTTAGACTGGGTTGAAAACCAAGTGAGTCCATCCATGAGGACTTTTTTTCTCTCGTCAATGATAGCGATGAAGTTAAAATGACCGGTGAGAAAATTCCTCATGGATCGGTCAATCCAGCCCATCCACTAAGAGTAAATTTTCTCCCCGTTACAGCACATTTAAGTATTTTGAAAGGAAGGGTCCACAACATGGATTTTCTAATATGACAAATTAAGTCCATTTTTTGAACTTTGAGTTTTGCAATTTGATCTTGAATTTAGGAACTTTGATAACTTCTTGTCATGTGTGCACATACAAAACAATTGATGAAGTGTTATAGCGCAAACACATGTTTGTGGTGTTGTTCAGGAAGAAGCTGGTTGGTGTGGATGCATAATTAAATACTGCCAATTAGTAGCACACCACAGCTCATAGTGGAGGGGGGGAGGTAGGACAGGAACTTGCTTGATTTGGGCATTGGGGGGGGGGGGGGGGATTTCCACACAGTAATTTTGGGACCTGTTACATGCACATTTACTATAGCAGTCCTGTGTCATTATATACAAAATCTCCTTTTAAAGCTTATTTTCGATACACTTTAGTAATTTAGGTATTTTGGAATTAAATTATTGACTTCAAATCTTTCGGGTTGTGGATTAACCCCAAACTCACATATGGGCAGTTTTATTCCACCTTGACATTGTTCCACAGACGAGCACCCGGAAGTTTATGGCGTTTTGAATTCGCCGTTGCTGTAGGTTGGCAGGTCCCTACCCCCCCCCCCCCCCCGATTCTATTCACATCAACGTAAAGGGGGCGCACCGCTAAATAGTTTTCCGGCAAAAATCTGCGTCCTACTAATACTCCGTTTTAAGCTTTTTTAAAACAATGCGCCAATATTTTTTAGGATATCTTGTCAACTATTTGGAATTACAAAGTAAAATTAGTGTCAATTGAAAGTTGTGAAATTTCTCATTGAATATATAAGGAAAAGCGACAGATTTGGGTATTATTACAAACCAAAAGGTATGGAACTACATGCCTTTCACTCAGTGGTGTGTATCGCATAGTGTGCTTCTTTGAATTTTGGCCCTACCATTAGCTCCAGAAGCATATGGTCCGGGACCATAATTATACTCCGAGACAGAAACCCTTTGATGTGCCCGTACTTCCTGGTTAAAAAGGGCGAAGCTATCAGCGCGATGGCGTGTTGTCGGACGGGTGACCCAGTAACAGCAATCAACTTCTGTGGCCAATCAGAGGCAAGTACATTTTTTTCCGCAGTAATACGCAGAGAACCAGAAGTACGCGCCCGTCGGGTTTCTGTCCCCCCGCAGGCGTATCCAGCCCGGTGGTTCTGAATGTGCATTTTCCCAGTAGGTGCAACAAATGTCCCGATCACAACAAAATTTCCCGGTCGCAGGGCAAAAGAATTCCGAAAAAGGGATTTAACGTAAATATCAGTGTTTCATTTCCCGATTTCGCCTCAAATAGTTTTTCAGAGGGGGGGGGCACTCTGCCCCCTTTGCCCCCACCTGGCTAAGCCGAATGTGTCCCCGACTATAATGTTCCTGGAGCATACTTGAATTGGACAAATTTCCTGTCTAATATGCTCCTGGAGCAGATTTGACTCACAATGCTCCAGGAACATAGTAGCAAATGTGGTCCCGGACAGTGAGAACTGTTTTGTCAAATACCGCATTCTCCTGAGCATCTGTGCATTCAAGTTTGGCTTAGAATATTTCTCCAGATTATTTAGTTCCAGATCCCTATGGTCCTGTACCTTATGTTCTAAGAGCATAATTTGGGTCAATTTCCATCAGAGTGTCAACAGTGTTTCAATGAACTGCTAGCTGCTCAAGGGCCGATCGAACTTGAAAGTTGAAGATATTTGAAAGGTGGAAATATCATTAAAATGTCTTGGCAAGTTAGGTATTAATATAACCCACCCTTCAAACAATTGCAAGTTGGACTAAAATCGCATGTACTTTGAAGCTGTAGGCGCACTAGGGCAAGAGTAATCATGCAATCTTATCCGCATGTCCTGTGTTTATTCGTCAAGGCTGCAAATTCGTAGGGAGGGGCCCATATGGCACTTTTCCGAATTAAAAATGACCGATGATAGAATTTTTGGAGGATTGGCGTTCCCCGTGATTTTGGCAATATCTTGTTTCGCCCGCCATGACGTCCCGGTTGACCAGCATACCTGTGACTGAGCCTTATTTCCGTTATGCGTTAACAACTTATCCCGTCATTGAGTTAGGTGGTCAATGACGTCACAGGTGGGCCAAACGAGACATTCCCGATTTTGGCAATATCTTGTTTCGCCCGCGTGACGTCATGGTTGACCAGCATACACGGGTGCTTTATTCTGTTATTGCATACCAAGCTTTTATATTCCGTCAGTGAGTTATGTGGTCAATGAACGTCACAGGTGGCCAAACAAGACATTCCCGTGATTTTTGGTCCTTAGCATGCTCAGTTGGCCTATAGTCGTAAGCTTCACTATGATACGTAAAATACTCTATAGCTTTAAAAAATTCAAATTTATCACTATCACCCAAAACCCCCTATCCCTTTTGAAAAAAGGGAACATTTTTACCGAGAAGACCTCTCTGCATGACTGGTTTTAGAAGATTTGGCAAATTTGAATTTCAAACCAGACCCCCATTTTTGGGTGAAAATTTTGCAAATTAATGCACAATAATCCCATGTATGGGAAGTTTTGACTTTGGAAAGAATTTAGTATTGTGCGCACCACCCTATGATTCGGCAGCCTCAATGGAATTCACGCAGGTTAAAGGATGTGGCGGCAGAATACCTGAATCAATGCCGGTGTGAACGTAATTATAATCCGGCGTAACTCCACAGTCCGGCGACAGCGATAAGGGATAGGGCATTCCATCTTTGTTGACTCTTCACGCAACATTAGTTTTCACGCTTATTCCCGTTATTGTCTATGGATTCCCGGCCATAGGCTCCCCGCGGACTATGTTGCTTTTCACACCGGCACTTTTTGGCTCCCAATCTCACCAAGCACTATTTGTGGCACCTTCTCTAAGCTGTCCACCAAATACCCCTGGTGTCGAAAGCGTCCAGCCTTACACCCATACGTCCGTCTCATACGCGAGATGTTGTCGTCCCTGTGCAATTTTGCCATTTCTATGCTCCTAAACCTCAAATGTTGCCAAAATTAAATTCCAAAGTCCATTTACTTCCGAAACCCTCTTTTTGCTAAAATTAATTCACAACTCCCAAGTCTGGCTCTTCACACCGCACACCCCTACCCAAACCAAGTTGATTGCCCCCCCCCCCAGGTTGTGGCCCCAAGTACGTACTGCTCTGTCAACCTGCTGAGAGAAATTATTTGAGATTTCAATAGTTTAGTATTTTTTTTACTGCCAAATTAACTTGGCCTTTTTAGTTATGCTAGCAATGGGTATTTCAAATGTCCATCCATCAAATACACAGTTCTATCAGCCTTCACAGGGTTCATCATAAACTTTGCAGCTTGTATACACTAGTCTCAACTCCATGGCACAGTTTCAAAAGCTGCACCTACTAATGTAATTTTTTAAGATGAGCCTGCAATCAGGTATGAGTCATGATACCCAGAATGCATAAGGTCAGTTCATATTATAATACAGTTAAACTAGCAGGTCATAAAACTGTGCCCCTGGAATGATAGTGCACTTATGCATAATTAGCAATCAAGGTTACAGATAAACAAGCATTGTATTCAATATGGAGTATGACCTCTGCCAGGTTTTGCATTACAGTTCACATGTTGGTGGAGGAAGGGGTGTTTTATTTAAAATGAACATATAAATGACAAAATTTCAAAATTGTTGTTTTCGTCTTTTCGTATCAACACTGTCACTTCTTAAACCTCAACACCTTTCAGGCAGAGATCAAATCCCAATATATTCAGTTATGCCCAACCAGGGAAGGGGGGGTGGGGGGGTAGGTGGACCTAATGCATCATGTGCAAACATGTATCAACTTTACATGGGGTAGACTAGTGGCGTATTCATTTTTTTCCAAAAAAAAAATCCATGGCAAAGTTTCAACCACAATCCTATATAACCACAACATAATCAACTGCTTTTTTTTAACCCAATAATTCAATTTTTTACTTCAATCTGGAGCAGAAATGGACAAAAATTAAGTCCATTTTTAAAAAAATCCATGTTCCACTCATGTAGACTAAGCCTGGTTTAAACCCGGGTCTAAATTAAGACTCCCTTTGAGAATACCAGCCTGAGAGACTATCTAGTCGCCTGTAGAGCAAGGAGGAGCTTTAAGCTTATTTCAATGTGTACTTCTAACAGAAATATAGACAAATCCAGCTATTTAGACCATAAATTAAAAGGGTAATATCTACGATGACTTACTTTTTAGAGAAAGAAATGATTCTTATAATATTGTTTCCTTGTGTCTGTTCAGGGGGAAACGTTATGTGGTGCAATTTCAAAACTTATACATTTAAAAGAAGTAAAGTCTGTTGTTCATCAGTCATTGCTCACTGAAATATTACTTGTAACAGCCTATTTGAGGTAACTCTCTTGGTTGATCTTTCACGTCTTCTAAGCCCGATTGCTGAATCATTGTTTTCTAAAGTACTTACCACCTGTAATTAATTGAAATTGGTTTAGTCCTGAATAGACATTACTTTATTTGTCATTTAAAGTTACAAGACAATTTTGATTTTCTCCCACCCACTTCCTTGTATTTACATTTTGTATGTTTTGAATGAGTTTTAACTAAACAAACTCTTCACTCTTGTATAATAATTTGCAATAATAAAGCCGGACAAATGCAGTGCAAAGTCCTTCCAATATTAAATATCCGAATTCGACGTTTTGATCACTGACTGGCCATCTAGCCAGGCAACATGATCGCAGAATGGACCATCTGAACTCACAAAAACAAGCATTGGGGGAACGACATAGGCATACGATGGGCGGTAGACATGCAGTTGGGTACATGCAAACAAAAGCACAGAACAAAACAAAGGCTGAATGATTCAGAGCCCCTCCTCCTGCAGTTTGCCGGGGAAAATAGCTAGAAAGACGATAAGTTACGAGTATATCAAAGCACACATCGCTAATTAGCGTTGGTCCGCGCAGAGGTTTCAAAGATTACCAGTCAGCCTTATAAAACCTTTGACTTTGACTCGTTTCTATAGTAACTGGCTGTTCGATTGGGATGTGAGAATGTTATTCATACATTTGACGTAAGTAAATCGATGTTATTTGATTATTCTAGAGCAATCAGATTCTTCCGTCTGTCCAGAATACATTATCGAGGCATTTAAGAAACACTAATGCATTTCCTTGTTGTAACATTAAACTTTCTCAGGGGTAATGTGTATGAGGCCGCATAAAAAAAAAATATCAGATTCTCGTAGCCCTCGCTCCTCAGGTCAACTTTTTTCAATTTTTCTAATTGATATGTTTCCAATCCTGAAATTTCGATGGATATGTTTAATCAACTCGACTTCACTTTCAGTGATTTTTTAGAGGCATCTTGAGGGTTATTTCGCGTAAACAACTTAAAGAAATGCCTCACCATTTTTTTCTGATGCAGCGAAGTTGATTGTAATATCATTTTCGGTGAAATATTTTTAGTGTCATTTAGTAACAAAAAAAAAATAAAATAAAACAACCGCCTCCCTCCACAGAGGCCACTCCTACGAGCAAACTAATATTAATTGTAGGGCCTAACATCTATTTTTTACTTAAATACCTGAATTTATTTAATTAATAAATTCAGTATTGGGTTTATATAAATAATATTATTGTTTTTGGTTTGATACGTGATATCAAACCAGACTCTAGATGCTGATTGCAGTTATAAATCATTGTCATCAGTAATAGAATAAAATTGAGAATTCTATATCTATCCCACTGTCCCTGGAACTCAAAATCCTATGACTTGATAACTATTTAAACTTCACAAACACGGCAGTCCTATTTGTACTGTTCTACGATTTAACTCATACCAAGCCATTATTCCCAGTGTTAAACACTTAACATAGTGTGTAAATAAACTTCAAACCGCAATCTTACTTCATGTATCGCTATGTCCAGAATAACCTTCCAAAATCATTTAATAATTTCTTCTATAAACAGAAGGATATTCATAACTATAACACTAGCCATGCTAACATTTATTCCATTAAACCTACTTTGAACCTAACTAAAGTCTCAATAAAAACTCCGGTGCCTAGGATCTGGAATTCCCTTGACCAAAATCTAAATCACAAAGTCAGCCAATAGATTTAACAACTTTAATAAATCACTAACTTCAAAGTCCTAATCATTTATTTTTTTCCTTCAAGTAATTGTTATATTCGTTTTTTTAGTACTTGCTCTTTACCCTACTAGACCTTAACCATCCACTTATATACTTCCTGGCCTAGAGTTATTAGGCCCTAGTTCCGTCTAGCGTCTACGGTTTAAATCATACTCCGATAACACAAACATCACCGCCATCTTACCTTTACCCTTTGTCCCCCCCCCCCTTATACCCTTATGATATCTGCATCAATTAAGATTCACTTCTCGTAATCCATTATTGTTATGTCCTTTTCTATCTTGTCTCGGTCTTTTCCCGTTCTTGTCTTGTCTCGTACCTGTTGGATTATAAAAAGTTCCACTCCCCTGGGTGGGTTCAACCTTAAAGATCTTATTATCTTAATGGCCTCGCCCACACCATCTTCCTCCCTTATTATAACTTTTCTTGTAAGTTATACAACCGCTCATAATCGGTCTTTAACTTTTTCTCAACTCACTACAGTTACTAGAATGTTATACCAGTAATATACATAATTGATATTAATATTGCTTCACTATTGAATTATATTATTCTATATATGTTATCTATATGTATATGTTTATTATATATATGTATATTGTTGTGTAAGATGTCTGTGTATGTATCTCTTTCTGTCTATGTATTTATGTTGTAGTGTGTCTGGTATTTCTCTGTATGTATATATATATATATATATATATATATAATATATCACATCATAGTAAACCGTATTATTTACATGTGACTCTCTTTGTAATTAAGAGTGCTCCATCCCATTACAGGAGAGCGGTAAATAAATTACCAATTATATACCCTCTGGAAAGGCAACCGTTACTCTGAGTTGTCCGTATAGCGTTGTGATACCATCACTTACGATCACTGGGTACCGATCTTCAGACGATTATGACTCCAGTCCGTGTCTTAACCAGTAGACATGTTCGTATATACATGCCTTGGTTCACGACTGAAGCATTTCCAGCACTTGCTGTACTTTTCCAATAGCTCGAGAGTGCTCAACCACTACGATAGTGGGGGCGTATATCAACATCATATTACACAGTATTATTTACAGGTGACTATCTTTGGAATTAAGTGCTCAGTTCCCAATTACGGAGAGGGTAAAAATAATTACAACGTATAGACCCTGGAAGGCAACCGTTACTCTGATGTTCACGGTATACCCTCACTACGATCACTGGGTCCCGATCTTCAACGGATGATGACTCACAGTCGTGTCTTACCAGTTACATGTATGTATATACATGCTTGGTGTCCACGACTGATGCATTTCCAGCACTTGTCTGTATTTTCCAAATAGCGAGGTGCTCAACCACTACGAGTAGTGGGGCGTAATATACCATTTTGTACTAGAATAATTATCGGATCCCCGATAAATAATTCAACGGCTGGAAACGGCTTCCATGTGAAATAGCCGGGAATAGTCGCCATGTACGTGTCTACGCTCATCCATTTTTTTTTTAATAGATGCGGCAAGTCCAAGTTAGAGGTTATTTTCTATAGAGGTGGCACTATTTCATCACGGACGGACATAAGTAGCATTTCCGCTCTGCCGTTAAGTCCAGTCGGGGATCCCAATTCCTAATTCAAAATCGCTATTTTCGTGATAATCACGCTTTTTTAGCATTCTCGTTCGCAGGTAGAGGTTCCAGACAATTACCAACGTAACTGTGCAAAATATCAAATTTTAAGTTGGGCGCTCTTCAAAAAATGTGCCAATATTGCTTTAAATGAGAAACTTTTGATGACTCTCATCAAAAAACATTAATCACTCATGACCATAGGCGTGCCCAGAAATTTGGATTGATGGGGGGCTTGACTAGATGTTCGAACCATGAGATCGAAGGCGAGCGGAGCGACCGACCCGACTAACGGGTGGGTCCAGGGGCCCGCTTAAGGGCCCCTGGTGGGGTCCAGGGGCAACGCCCCGGCGGGTGTCGTGGCAGAGCGGGCGGATCGAGACCTGACTTGAGGGGGGGGGGGTTCCAGAATAAATTTAAAATTTGCTGTATGTATGACTGCGTACGTAGCAGCCACGGCTCCACTTAGCGATGCGGGGGTTTGTGCGGAGGGGGTTTCCTTCATTTTATCATGGCAATCAAACTTTTCCCACTGTAGTTGAGGGGAAGGTTTATATCCTTAATCTAAGTGGGGCTCTGAAAGATTCATTGTTTCAGGACGATTTATCAGGGTATATAGTTTATATCAAAATTATACAGATGGAGTAAACAGTTCAACGCCGAAGCACGGTGAAGTTTGAACGACGAGAGGTCATGTTTTTTTCTTCAAGTCATAGGCTGGATTTTTTTTGAAGACATGTTTTTTTTGTTTTTTTTGGTGGCGGTTTGACTCATTTGTCATGTTTTTTTTAATGTTAGGCCCCTGCAATTTGGGGGCCGAGTTTTAGGTAATAGGTCATGGCCCTTGCACGTATAAGAGCGCGCGTGTTTGCATGCATGGAGGGGGGGTTGTGCGCAGATCCTTTGCAATCTTTACTTTCCCAAAAGACATTTCCCATGCAATTTGATAAAAAAAACCATTTTAAATTTCTTAATGGGTTCACTTATAATGCTTATAGGTAATGATCATGTTAATTGTAAATATAGTTGACGGGTTGAAGTTTTGTTTGAATTAGCATAAAGTGTTCGTGGAGAGTTCGTATATCAAGCTGCCGGGGTGGGTGCGGAGCGGGTAAGCACCCTCCCGCGCGAAGCGCGGAACCCTTGCAGTGTTCGCTTTCCCAAAACCATTTTCCATGCACATTTATGGAACATTTGAAAATATTGCTTATAAGTATGATCAACTTTTAAAAAGTAAAATTTTTTTTAATTTTTTAGTTTTTAATTATGATAACATAAAGTGTTAATGCAGCGTTCGTATATCAAGCTGTGCGGGGGGGGTGGGTGCGGGAGGGGGGGGTTCTCCCTCCGCGCGAGCGCAGAACCCCTTGCATATTAACTTCCATAACACATTTCCCCCATGCATTTGATAGAAAAAACTTGAATTTATAAGTGGATTCACGAAATTATAGGGATGATTGCATTTTAAAAAGTTAAATAGAAGTTGAGGGTTAAGTTAAGTAGTTTTTTCTGAGAAACTTTGAGGGGGGCTTTAGCCCCCAAAGCCCCCCCACACGGGTACGCCAGTGATGACAATAAAAGAATTAATGCATGTGGGAAGACCCATCGATAATTAACGTCAGGGGCGCTCATTTTGTGAAAACCAATCTGACAACAGATGCCCTTATGGAGATCCTTACGACTGTCGATTATAATGTTGATATCGCTATTGTGTTCCCCATCCAAATCGATATTAAGAAGGACTATTATTTCGTAGAATTAATATATATAATGTTTTTGTTATTGGGAATTTTGAAATGTGAATGTTTCCGGCAAAGTATTGGCAACAATCGTACATGATATATACTTATGCAGAGGTTATCTGTCTGAAAAGGAATCATGTAACTAGTATAAGAAAGAAAGATTTTTTACTTTACATAAAATGCATGCGTGTTATAGAAGGCATATTTATATAACACTAAAAACATGTAATTCTCCGGGAACAAACAGAATCAAGTCCGATTTTACTTTTAAAATTGGTCATATTTAGACGGAAACGTGATCTGTCTTTGAAGTGGAGAACATTCTCTATTGTGGCGGGATTTATTCGTTTTCTTAAAATCAAATAAGCGGTAACCCATCCTTAACAAAAGTCAAAGAAGCGGGTGTTGTCGGAACGATATCAATCTCAAATGGAGAACTCTATAGTCCTACCATGTCAGACAATGTGTATGCAAACGACAGTTTACATTCACATAACCAGAAACCTGACACTATTAGAAAAGACCGATCTATATGCTTCATTGCATGTATGACACTTACTTAATAAAAAAACGCCTGTCTTGTCTAATAAAAGTCGGCTGTATTTTGGCGTTGTCAAAGTCGATTTCATTGATTATAACTTGATAATAATGAACCTATCTACACGAGACATTTTGCCGATTAACTCACACAGTGAATTTATATGCATTAATCACGAGATTCCTGCTAACTGTGATTTGCAGGAAATTGTTACAAAGGCATCTCGTGTAGACATACATTTCCATATTATGAATATGAAAGCCAGTTTATGAATGGAAATGTTATCCAAGATAAGTCAATCTTGTATTTTATTTTTGATGCAACCAAGGGTGTTGATAAACTACGAGCTTTGACGAGCGTGATGAAGCGGCATAATACTGTTAGCATACAACGAATAAAAACTCGCTATGAAGATATCAAGACAATGTTGTTCAAGGATGCCTTAATCGGAATACCTTTTGCATCTTTAGCAATATGCATATGAAGCTTTGGTGAATTAAACAATCTTATTTCTCTCATTGAAACGGCAAAGTTAGACTAGCATAAAGCGGCTTGCAGGGAACGTAACTAAACGTGACAGACTTTTATTTGCTTTGGTTTCTCTCAACCCTTGCGACACAAAGAAAACATAAAGGAACGAACCTCTATTGAGATGCAGCGGGTTGGTATTGTTTTATCTAGTGATTCAAACGAAGACAGTCTACATAGCAATTTTCCCGAAGACTTGCTGCGCCTAATTTCAATTTGTTATAGTGTAAATTTCAACTACAATCCTGAGTAAAACACACCGCAAAATCTTATCGTGAGTTCAACAAAGTCGTATATATATTCTGATAGTTCCCGGGAACAAGGCTACTAATACTTGTAATAGTTATGATGACGTTACGTTTTTACATGAGGGATAGATTGTGTCCATGTATTAGTTATAAGGACTTGAATCTATAGTAAATATGACCTTTTTGAATCATTAGTCAAAGTTTTAGATGTCGATCGGACTTTCTTGCATCCAAATTCTTTCAATCACAATACAAGAGAATTGTCTCTATAAATAAGCCCAGTTGAGAATCGTGTTAAAATGTTTTAGTCTTAATACGATAAATTCGCTTGCAGATTTTCTCCGTTTAAATCAGTTCAGATGTCCTTTCGATCATAAATCCAAAAGATTATCATTCGGAAGCCTATATTTTTCTTTCAGTCTGTTGGAATATATAATTATAACATTTTACATTTCAAAAGTCGATTTTGTGCAATTAAAAACTATTTAATTTAAAAATGTTTCCGGAAACAGGTGTGTCTCCAGTCATCACGTTTAGTGAATGAGGCGATACCTCTTTTATATATCCCTTTAATCCCTAAATGCCATTTTTTGCCACTTTTAAAAAATTACAGAGTGGACCCCTGCCTTTTGTTTACGCGGAAAGTGATCCCAGATCTAACAACACAAATAACAGTACCTCCTTTCTTGTGGTGATTTTCAGGTTGGTAGTCGTTTTTTTTTTGTCGAGTTTGTAATTGACTTTATTGACTGTTTACTAGGACCAAACACGATGGTGATTATGGGTTTTGCGGAAATTGAGCAAATTACATGTTTGACCATCTTTTGACCATCTTTTTATATATTTAAAGTTCACAAAGACACGTATGAGTTGAGTGCCTCCTCACACACTTCACTGTACCATGTTTGATGTCAGTAAGCATATAACATACACATCAACATATCACAAATTGTTATTTGGTTACACTGTACACCTCTCACCTCTGTTTGTTTGCAGACGAAATGACTCTTTACTCTTAAGAAATGAAACAGACCAACGGTGTTTTTATTGGGTCACTTTCCAGGGTAGTTATACTCTTCATTCAAAATATATATAAAAAAGGGAGCATGCATCCAATTTCCAGTGATGATGCAATTTCATGATTCATAAAAGTTAAATCTAGTCTAGGTACGAATATCTTACGATTTGTTTTTAATCAAACTCTAAAAACGCCACATTTTTCTTACTTTAGCAATGATAACTAAAAGCCCAATAATGAAACATAATTATATTACAATATGGGACCGGGCAAACAAAATATTTACTTTATTTTGCTAAATTTTCTCTAAACACATCTATTACATTGTCGACACTCTCACAACAAAATGTTTGTGTTGATATTAGGAAAAAAAAATAGAGTACTGTAAATTAAGGATTTAGAGTTTTAGGGTCAGGACGAGGGTGAGGCTAGAGTCGTGTTTAGGGTTAAGGTTGATAGTTCTGATAGCAGCAGGGACTCAACAAAAGAGTGATGCTCGAACTCAATCACAACCACCAAATTATAGGTTGTTGTCAACGAAATAGGAATTATTAAAAAAAAATGTTCCAGGATATACTCTGGAACTCCATAAAATATGAAAGGAACTGTAATAGTCTTATTTAACAAGTTTGTGAATTCTTGAGTATTAAAGCCGTTCGCTTCTATCACTTGAAACATTTTAGTAATAACCACTTAGAGACTGTAATATATTTTCCTGGCTGTACAAAACCTTTAGTGTGCGGTTTCTCACGGTCGACACTTCTACTCCATTGTCTATAATTGTTACATAGCCGTCAATACCTATGGAATGTATCCTTAGAATCGGTGGCATTACATATTAATAAGGGGCAAATATGTGTGCGGCGTAACTCTCCTACTTAAGATCCCCTATCCATGCTTTCCAATGAGTTGAAAACTACCATATTACATAGGAAATGGAATTTGGCTCAATGTAGACAAATATCAAGAAGAAAACATAAAATTCAGTAATTAACAGTAAGTAAAATCAATGGCGGTGGAAGCCGTAAAATCTAGGGGCGATTTATTTTTAGTTATACCAAAGTTTTAAATCCGGTTTTGTTCCCCGTTAACGGAGGGTGCCGGATACACCTCCACTCAGCAATACTGCTGTGTGAGGATTTATTGGAGCAAAAATAATTTATTTTCTATAATAAAGAGCAGAGCCAACGGATTGTATAGAGGCGTGGGGATCGCTGGCAAATGGCCTCTGCTCGCATTCTATGCTGTTTTGGAGAATTTGGTTTGACAAATTGTATGTACTTGTATGTTTGTACTCTCTCCCTAAGATTATTTTGGAAAGGACATATCCCGTCGTTCCCTGCTCCGCCGTCCATGACTAAAATTCAAAATCATGCTAGAGTTAACGAAAAGCTAGACTATTCCTCACACATTGTTGTAACTAAGTTATAAGGGGAATGGTTGGTCAGCAGATAACGAAATTTTCCTGATAGTAAACTATACGAGTATATACGCTAACCAGCTTGTCAAACTTTGAACGATTCAGCAGAGCAAGCAACCGAGCTATGTTATACAATTATTTACACTAGTATAGAGGCTTCCCTTGTGTCGAAATGTGATATCACGTTAGATGAAATCCGTGTTGAAATGTTTACTGTGAGCAGCTTCAAATCACCAAAAGTGTTGTTTTATTCAATGTCTGGATGGTATTGTCAGCCTTATTCCAGTTATCTGTTTGATCTAGTTATTAGTAAAAACAGAACGGGAATTATACATAAATAAACATCGTTAATCATAACAAAAAGCCGCTTTTCAAATACAAGTTTGCCAATTTAATTTTCAAAGCCATCTTCCCACCTCTTCTACTCACCCACACATCACCTTTTATTGTATGTTGCCTATTTGTAATCTTTATATAATCAATTTCGTAAAGCGATAGCACAGTTACAAACAGTTATGGTAAGATTTGTTTTTAATGAACTAAAACGCCCAGACCAGAAAGTGACTGAAATTACCATTTTTTATCATCGAGCATTTCAATCGAGCATTACTGATCTTACTTAGCCTTGAAGGTAAAAGACCATTCTTTATCAAGCTCTCTGTTTGTTTTTGTTTTACTTTAAAGTGAAATGCGTGACCGTACAGAGGCGTAATTGCTCTTATATCATAATTCTCCAGAAAACACCTATCGTTGCTTTAAATTTACATACGAATCATTTGTTCTTGATAAAATAGGTTAGCGGTTTCAATAATCTTTTGTATTCAAAATCACGAATGTCCTAATAATCTGATTTTCCTACACTACAATACAAATAATGACTACTACTGTTGATCTATTTTCTTTTATGCAATGTATCTCTAGTCACTGTAAGTAAACCTCTGTTTGCTACTGCACGTTCGTTTTTCCTACCTTGATTATAACCCATACTACAAGTACAAACGCTGCTATTTTGTAACAGCACAATACGGTTGTTCACGTTATTATATGATAAAATTGCCACTTCTTGTTATTTGTCATGACGTACTTCTGAAATCTCTTTCAGAGTGCCTCTTGCTCCAACTGCCTCTCAACCATGTAATCATAGGTCAAAAAACAGGGTTGGACCAGTAGGCGTTGAGATATCACGTAATAAGTATTGAGTTTTTAGTCGCGGCGATATGCATACTCTGAGAGCAGCTTTGGCGTTAGCATAACAAAAAGCGGCTTACCTTGTAGGACTAGTTTTAATTTGCACCGTCTGAAGCAACCTCACGCAACTACTCATAGGGAGATTCATTTACCCTGATGCTTAAGGGACATCGTATACGAACATTCTCACGGAAACAACCAGGCATACCTGCTTAAAATGCAAGCGAATGAATTCAGATATTAACTTTAGGAGTGAATTTCTCTATAAGAAAAAGAACTCGGAAACTTGGCAGACTTGCATTTGAAAACGACCAAACTGATCGTTTTTGCAGTATCGATTTTCTTATGCTAAATGTTGCACAGGCACTTCAAATTTCATGGCAGAAGTAAAAATTATAAAATTAATAGGTGATTGAAAACATTGATCCTCCGAAACATCCTAAAGAGCAATGACAATTTAGGTTTGTTTTTTTTTCTTTTTATTTAAAGCGAAATGCCAGTCTAATATAATCTACCCTTCAAAATATTATAAATACATTTTTGTTTCAAATGAATGTCTTTCAGTCAGAAAAATGACACTCTATTATTGATAACAGAGTAAAACGTTTATAACATCTTCCGTATAATTGCAGCCATTTTGATCAGCCCACGAGAAAAATAGAAACCATGATGGTATATATTATATAATGTGTCTTGAAATAAGTAGCCAATGAATTACATAACCAAACTTTTTCAGCTATATTCTGTTCAAGAATCCGCCCCAGTTTTTTTTAATCGATCGTTACTGCTTTTCTACTGGACACAATATATAATCCGATTTTCTGACCAGGAGTACCCTAGACATTCCTTAGACACCTGTTTTTATCTATTGACTTCTCAAGTCATACAACGTCACCAATGCCCAGCAACGTCACCAATGCCGAACATGCGACCTCCATGGACAACATTTATTAGTTAAATCTGCTAATAAGGCAATCTATATTGCAGTAGATATTATTTCTTTCAGACCGCAAAGACATCTTTTAAAACATACTTAAATTAAAAATTAGCCTGTTAGTACACTTTAAGTTTGCTTACTATGAAATGTACCTTCAAAGCCACAAAATGTAACACATGCAAAAAATTGAATACATTATTTATTGTTAAGATATGACCTTCTAAAATCTGCAAATGTCTTTGTAATGTAGAAACGCAGCAATAATAAGTCTGAATGATCTACCCGGGCTAAATAGATATTGAGTGATTCTAATCATGAAACGCAAGGTGCCTTCATATGCACGCCGCTATCTTAAAAAACTTATTTATCATGTATTCCACTTGTCTATTTTGCCCCCTTCACCTTCACGAACCTAATCTGTGAATTCATTAGTTGAGCGTAAAATATTATATATATTAATATGACTATTCTACGAATATTTAGTGGCATATTTGTAGTTAAAATGTAATTGTAGCTTAGCTTGAGTATTATATTTCATTTTTTTTTAATTGAGAGAAACGTCTCTCTATAACCCTTTAAGGACGTTCGCAAATGTCAAAGCATTTATGAACAATTTTGAATATTTTTTTCCAGAGCGTGTTATTTTTTTCTTCTAAAATTAAGTAACCTTATGGTAAAATAGCCTTTATAAGGTGCAAACTTTCCTACATTAAGAAAATTAAACCCGACTGAAATAACTGATAACTAATATTGTGTCGGCACTTTAGTACAAAACCTTAGCTCAGTGTACATATACAGCAAATGCCCGCTGAAAAGTGTGACGCTAGTGTAGCTACAAAACACTTCCATTTGATTTAAACGGGGCAATTGGTTAAGCTGTTCAAACTGATTATTGAGGTAGAGCTTTAGAGAGGTGGAAACCCGCAAATGGAACGTATACGATTTCCTCCTAAGGCCAACGAGATTGCTGTGATAAAGTAATGCATTAAGTTAAGAATCTGATTTGATGAATGCCGAGCTAAAAAAGTGGACTGCTTTTTTCAATTTATGCTTGCCATTTTTCTGGAACTGTTTCAATGATTGCTTCAAGCAGAAAGACACATCAAAACCTGGCTATTTCTGGTAAACAAAATGGGTCACATTTTGATGAAATGGAATAGCTATTCTTACGGATGAAACCGAAACGTTGAACATTGGTTTGCATGTCGAAATGTCTGCAACGGACGCAACCGAGTAAGCCTTTTCTTTGTCACATTAATTCTTTATTTTAGGCATTTGTGTAATTTATTTGAACAAGTTTTAGATTCCGTAACAATTTGAAAAAATGTTATTGACATTGACATATCCATGGTAGATAGAGTTACTTCAATGTATCTAGGACAGTTATTCAAAAGACATTGTACAAAGAAATGTAATAGGAAATATTGTAATTTGCATGTCGTCGGATAAAATGACCTCCCGATTAATACGGTGAGTTAGATAATTGATTATTGCAAAACATGTTTTTACTGACTGCTATTAATGCTATTAACGATTGATGTCAGACTGATGCATTAGCTCATTTCCCGTTATAAAATCGATTTCGTTTAATTATGCCATAGTTATACGTGACATGTTTGCCGATATACCCATTTAAATGCATCGACTCTCGTCGAACCAATGCATTTTCCATAACACGTCGAACTGGGGAAGGGGAGTTGCACCTCCCCTTATAATTTTGCTAACAAAACACACAATGGGAGTAAATGTGATAACAATATATGAGAGTCCTCTTTCTATTGATACCAAATAGTACCAGAATTCCGCCATAGTGATGTCACAATAAGTCATATTCTCAGGAAGTTTTAAACAAGAGATTTTCACTTTTTTGCTTTATATGAAAGGAAATAGCTATTATGAACAATAGCGATTTCTTATAAGTATTATCTCAAGCAATACATATAAATCATAATAGCATATTTGTTTGTATATACTCATTCAAGGACAAGATTACGACACGTCCAAGAGAACCGTCACACGTCAACTTACTTTATTTTCGATATCAAAATGTCGATTGCTTTCATAAATCAATTCAACAGATTAACGCTGCATTTCTATATCTTCTCAAATGTCTTTAAATAATAGAAACTTGTCATTTTTAGGTAAATTTGTTTATTGATTTAAGTTTTGGAAATAAATCCGTGGGTTACATTGAGTTAGATGTGACACCTCAATTTAAATAGATTTGTGACATTTGATGTATGATAGAGTTTTTTTTCAAAAGATGATCTCATCTATAATAGTGTTAATGCATTTGCTTATCATTATTTATTAATGTGATAGCAGAAATATATTAAAACTCATCAATATGTTTTATCAAAACCGCTTCCGAAGTGTTCCCAGTACAAGATTATCTTTGTGAAAGGGATATAAATAATAAAGATATTCCCAATTCCGATATTATATTTAAAAGTAATTTTCTCATGCTCCAGGCAAAAGGAATTGCTTCAAGGATATAAATGACATACTACTATCCCGAACTCAATGGCAATATTTCCAATAAGAAGGTAAGACCTGAAAAAAAATTTATCAACATTAATGTTACCCGATCAAGCAAAGTGGTGGAAAATGTCTTAGTGAGTCAATTGCATTTTTGCAAATATGACAAAGAACATTTTGCCAGCTTGAATTTATCTAAGTTTCATCAAAGCGGACATAATACAACAAGGTTCTATCGAAAGTGTTGGGTACTGATATACTTGAGGATTGAAATTGTAAACCTCTGGCGAAATTGCCTTATTTTGCTTTATCGGGACACCTGATGTTGCCTAAGAACAATTATATCTATGTCCTAATCCATCTTGTACCTTGTTTCATCGGATTCATGGACTGCGTTCTGCTTGAGTTCATTTATTTACGGTGCAGTTGTATGTGCTGGAATGCTGAAGATATTGATTTGAAACAACAGGCTTGTGCCTGATGTAAGTTGCATTGTGGCATGTAATTCATCATGCTCAGCTGGGACAAACGTAAAAAAGATTAATGTATTGGTCTTAAAGAGCATAAAGACCTTGGTCCAGATCAAATACTGCATTGTATTACGAGGACATGCATCAAAGTATTATCTAAATAGTTGTAGAGTGTAGAACTTATGTTGTTCTTGAAATTTGTTTGACCCATTTAGCTTTTATTTACTTAGATTTTATTAATTCTGAGCTGTCGTTTTACAAGTTTCTCAAGAAATGAATAGGATGTAGAAAGTAACACTACTACTACTAAGTCGGCCTTAGTCGGGATCTAACACGGATCACCCAGTCAGCGTGAGAGAGCGTGGTCTAGCGGTTAGGGTGCTTGCCTGTGGCGCAAATCTACCAAAAATCCCGGGTTCGAATCCCGGTGGGGTCACTTGCTGGGATTTATTCGGGTACTCAATTCTGGATTTGATCTGTATACCAGCTATTGATTAATACAGATTGCCGCTCTCCTCCATGGTTCACTTGGAATTGGGCAAATGAATCATGAAAGCAGCCAGTCCTTCAGAGGGGACGTTAAGCCGTCGGCCCCGTGTACAGAGAGACACAACTGTACATGTACATCGCAGCCAGTGTCGAATAAGAGTAGGGTGAAAACCCCTGTTTCCCAATCCGCCCCAGCCTCAAAAGTGGGCCATGTTAGGAGCGTTCGTATCATGGATACACGCGGCCCCGGATTAGCTTACTCAGCTGAATAAATCCTGACACCACCACAAGCCATTACCAATGACTTGTGGACACACTTCTAAGAAGAAGAAGACACAGTCTATACTATCCTGCATGCATGTTGCAAGCTCATTTGTATCTACCACTCCTGCGTCCCTTTTCAGGATGTCTACATAAGTTTTTCTTTGTCCGCCCCTTGTTCGATGTCCGTGTGTTGGTTCCCAGAGAACGAGTCTACTGGTACACAGCTCAGGGTGGTGATAAAAGTGGCCTGCAAGCTGCATCCTTCTTGTTGCTACCTTGTTTCCAACCTTAGGTAATTCACCAAAAAGCACAGAGTTATGAAGCCGTTGTCTCCAGTTGATGTTAAGCACTATCCTTAGCATTCTGGTGTAACATCCATTGAGAGATCTCTCCAGAACTGGGGTTAATGACCGTGATTCGCACCCATACAGTAATAAACACACCCAAAAAAGTAACTCCCCACCCCTGAAATTTGTCTGTCAAGTTCAAACGATACATCGCATTATACATTATGGGATTTAATTGAAAGCGGTGTTTATTTACGCGCATTTTGACACCTCATTCGTGGTGATTGATGAAGTATTGTTGAAGTTATGACCATTTGACCGAACCCACCCCAGGATTTAAAAGTTGCAGTAAGCCCTATAGAGAAGGAGGATTTGTCATGTAGAGAAGAAGAAGATTGCATTGATTTCAATCTGTATGTAGCAGTATGATTGGCAATAGGATTTACTGCAACTTAAATCCTGGGGTGGGTTCGGTCAAGTCGGGCAGCAGCATATGGTACAACATTTGGATGAAGAATTTGCACGACATACCAGTTAGCATTCAAATTTCAAACGATCTTAATAAGTGTCATAAGAAATTAATGTCAAGAGTTCGCTAAAAGTGTGTTGGATTCACGCATTAATGAAGACTCAACATTAAGTTAAGTGTTTGAATCAGCCGAAGTAATGATGTCACGTTTTTTACTTATGAAAATGCCTCATTTTTATTCGCCGGTCAGTCAGCTAGGAAGTAACGGATGCAGGGGTGCAAAAAGTTGTTCTTTCCTCAGGAGCAAAATGCAATGTTCACATAGATACCTACAAGACTTTCAACCATTTCCTCGGAGCGGCGCTCCCAGCTCCCGCATTTTTTGCACCCCTGCCCTGAACGGATGTTCACACAACAATTACTCTGTTGCAGTTTAGCCTATAGAGGAGAATTACTCATGCAGAGAAGAAGATGATTACACTGATTTCAATTTGTGACAGTATGGTTGTCAATAGGATTTACTGCAACTTTTAAATCCTGGGGTGGGTTCGGTCAAGTGGGCATAACTTCAACAATACTCCATCGATCGCCACAAATGAGGTGTCAAAATACGCGTAAATAAACACCGCTTTCAATTAAATCCCATATTGTATAACAAGATCTATCGTTTGAACTTGACAGAAAAATTTCAGGGGTGGGGAGTTACTTTTTTGTTTTATGGTTGTGTTTACCTATTCTACAGTTGCTGTGAAGAACCTTCTCGAGACATATGGGATTTCCATATGCGATTAGGGTTTAGGGCTTTCCTAGTAACTCAATGACTACGAATAAGACTTCATGCCACTTATCATGCTTATAATGATACTTATAACTTACAACTTTACCAATATTGAGCACCCTTGCTCAACTTCAATATGAATGTTTTAATCTAAATTCCAATGTGATAACAAATACACGAGCTTCTAGCGTGACAGTTGTCTAGCTCGTCTCATTCTGAATTTCTTTCAAATTTAGCGGATACGCATTACCGTCAAGGTTTTACCGAAGCCAGCGTAAATAAATTGAAGAGCACTCCAGCTGAAAGGAATCAAGTATAGGTATTATATTTCCAACTGAAGTATTTGTGTGCAACAGGGGGCTAGTGTTGTCTTACGGTTGAATTGAACCCGATGGAATTGCTTTGTCACTGTATTCCTGAAATTCAGCGATACAGTGACATTCCCGTCGATTTCTCAATTGGAAGGTTTCATGCCAAAGGCATAATCGAGGTAATCAAACTGTGATTACGCGTTCGTGCTTTTTTGGAATGGCAAATGTAACTGTTAATGATGGTTATGTAATTATGAACTGTCGATCACTGAGGTTCTTTGAACATGCCGTACAAAATGTTTCCATATTTCGTCTGCAATTCAAAACATTTCCGGATTATAGCAAAGTGAATTTTTCTCCTTTGAGTTTCAGAAGTTCAAAAGTCATATCCAATATGTATTCTGTTAAATTGATTTTCATTTTAATTAATAAGACGTGGCTATTATAAGTTGAAAAGTGTATGTATAAACTATGATTATATTCACTTCAGCGACACTACTGTGAAATTTATGAAAATTTACCCATTGTTTTAGAATTTCTTGCATCATTTCCTTTCTTCCAGGTCCAAGAACAATATTGAGGTATGACAAGAATCGTTTCTACCCTTTGTAAAACCCAATGCTCCCTTAATAGGGACACAATATCATGAACAAAATTTTCAGACATAATGAAATGGACCCTTACTGAAATCACTTCCAAATATCTGAAAACGATTTAGATTCTGTAAAAGCAGTAAAAACAGCAAGAGTTTGTGGCAGTTCGTGGCAATTCTTGCCACGGAAAATCAAAGTGTTGACATCCCTGCCAGAATTTACAGTGTATCTAACATATTTTTTGACACAATTCTAAAACGTTCAGACCGGGATTCATACATTGTACTTCAGGCTTGTAGTAAGGCATTGGTCTGACAAGTGAAAGGTGGATCAGCCGGGATTAGCACATATACAATAGCAATGGTCTATGAGCTGATGACTGCATGCTTTTCAAGTTTCATAAAATGCTGGCAGTAATGTCAGCATCCTTGGCTGAAAAGTAAAGCTTACAAGGAAATAGTATTACTTACTCCTCCCTTTTTACAAAACGTAAACACGCAAATTGTTTTAAAATTTGTGGAAGAGATTCAAGTTCAGTAAGGGTCCATTTCATTATGTCTGAATATTGTTCATGCCACTGTGTCCCTTTAACACTTTTCTTGTCTGTGCTCGAATATATGGAATTTATTGAGATCATGCCAAGTGAATGCACCTGGAACAATGCATCATGGAACGATGTGAAAAACATCCTTGCAACGACTCGGTAAAACATGAATGTTGTTAATATGTCGCCACGGAAAGGCACATGCTAAGCCTGTGGCATTCTAATCGGGTGGTTGTATTGGAGGTTTAGAATGGGAGGTTTAGTGCCAAAGGCACACTCAAGATAATTAAACTATGTGTACGTTGATTGAACCTTGGTAAATATTCGTAAATATCAGTAAATGACACTTAAAAGTAACATTGCAGTACGTTTTTTTGGTAGAGTTTGGTTTTAAAATGTTCTTTTACTACAAGATATAACACTCATTTTCTTAAAACTACAGTGCTATTATTTTATTTAATTCATATTTATTTAGTCAGGATAGGTTCCTTACAGAGTATAGTAATTTCCATAACTTGAATTAACTTAAACAAATCCATCTTCTCCTTCTCCTCCTCCCCCTCCTACAGCAGGACGAAGCTTCAAGATGTTTTCATGCCTATCCTTCCACGCTGGCCTAGTGTGGGTTGGAAGAGACTATGATACCTAGAGTGATGAACACAGGTAACAGACTCGGGATGATCCTATACTCGTTGCGATGACATCCGCAAGTGCTTACGTGCTCTTGAATGACTCGTCTGATCATGGATATAGGAGAGAAGGACCTATATACAACGCGAAAGCCACAAACCTAAACCAATTACCCATTTATCTCAACAAAAGCCAGGCACTCGATGTGTTTTGTTGTGCATATACCGCGACGGCCTGTGATCTTATCTCTTTGCCGCGATCGATGCAGTGACAGCGGTGTTAAACTGTTCACAAAATTTTGTACTTTCACCGGATGTTGAGACCCCGTGGTTTTGTTGAAAGTTGATGCCACCAAATATATAGAGGGGAAATTCCTTCAAAGAATGACGAAAACCCCATCAAATCCGTCGTTCCTTTGTAGATCTAAGACGTGTAAGTAGCTATAGCTATGTGTAATAAATAATGTTATTGTATTGTTGGACTGAACTCAATAGGACTAGTTCTACTTTTCTATCCCACTTCTGGAAGTGCAACGACTCATCAGTTAAACTTGAATGTTGTTGTCGCCAGCGACAGGCACTTACAAAGCCTTTCGGCATTCTGGTCATGGTGTTTAATAGGAGGGCTTAGTGCCGAAGGCAGAAGGAAGGTAATTAAACTATGTGCACCACGATTGCTCTGTGGTAAATATTCCCCGGTATCAGCAGTAATCTATGAAGAGCAGTTACGTAATTATGGCCTGCCTACGGATGTATAATTTGCAGTTGGTCTTCATTTAAAGAGCCTATACAATTTCTTGGTAAACCTACTAATTGATAGTGCCGTGAGAAAGTAAAAGCAGCTTATTTGATTTCAAAATACGAGAGCTGCGATTTGAGAGACCTTGTTTAATGGTAACAACATGCGAGTAATATAATCTGTACTTCTATGTGCTTTGTAGATCGTCAATTGAAAATTGTCCATAACATTATCTTGCTTCTTTAAAACTTATTTATTTGAGCAGATATACATCTGCAAAGGAACTCAGACGACAAAAGCCTCGCTCAAACAGAAAAGGCGCAACTACTTATATTCGCCTTAAAGGTTCTTGTTCCGATTTATGTCTATTGTGTTCTCTACTTGAGATGAAAGCCTGGCACTTGCACATATGCCCCATCAAGTACAGTGAAAAACAAACTTGCGGTTTGATGGTAGAAGCAATAATGCATATTGCAAAGCCCTATTCAATACTGTGCTAATATTGATAGTTAACCATTAAAACGTCGGTTTTGTTTATATCTTGGGAATGAAATGGATTTCAGAACGACAATGAGAAAAATACGACCTTTCATCTGATATCAAAATCGATACTACTTCCGGGTAAATCGGGGGGTCCCATAGATGATCGCAACACGCGGCGTACGACGAAATGTCAACAGTTGGAAAGATAGGAATATATATCCGATTTTCAAGCGGGTTTTTGGCTATACATGATGGTAAACGACTAAATGTATATACAAACAGTGTTTTAGTGGTATGTTACAATGTTTTTGAGTCAGTAAAATGCCGAAATATGAATATTCCTCCCTATATCGAGTAATTTCATACTTTTATGTCATAGGACGTCATGATTAGAATTTGGGTGCTTATTTCGATATCAATGGATTCCTGTGGGTACCAAGGTTATAGGAATCGGTAGTTCAATAAGGAAAATTACAGGGGATGGTAGCCACCCCTCCCCATTTTTTCGTCAGGTCGACGAGGGTTAATAAACCGCGGGATGGCCACATTGTGAAGCAGTAAACCAACAAGAAGAAAACAAAAACGGGATCTATTGTAAACAGAAAATGTGCAGAACAGACAAACGTCAACCAGAACTCAATGAAGTACGAATATCAGCATGTTCAGGTATGCTGAATGCATTTTGTTGGGTAAGCATGTTCAAAGCATCATCCCATGTTCACTTTTGACCCCATATGTCACAGTGGGGACATGGTAAGTTGATTTCACATATAGTTGAGGCAAACATGCTTTCCATTTTATCACGCAACTTTGGTGCTAATTTGACCTTTGATCATAATCGTGAAGTCACAGAACGAATCATAATGAACTCTATTAATATAATTATAGCAAAGACAATGATAGAGCTTTTTAAACATTTATACCTTTCAACTTCCACCTTGTTGACCTTTGACCCCATAACCGGGGATAATAACGAGAGTCACTTTTAGGAAACTGGAAGGTATAGCTATAATTATCAATGATATGAGTAAGTTTCAAGTTTGACCTTATGTTTTGGTTTTGACCTTGTCACCATAGGTCACAGAGAAGAAGTATGATATGAACCTGTTTTAAATTTGAGCTCAAATTTAATCCCCAAAGGTCATTAAAGGCACATTCAGTGATTTGCTAAATCAGAAAATCGAAAAACAATCATAAAAATCAGATATTTGCAAGTTTGTACCAAGTATAGCTATCCCAACATACCCTACGAGTTCAGTCATTATTGTCACTTAAGGACACTTACTACAAGAAAATGACTGAATGCAGATTCATATCTTTGAACACTGTTTTTTTTTCTTCCTTTTCTGTAAATGTTACAGTTGCAAAAATAACTTATGGAAATTCTACTGACTTAATATCCTTCACTTTTAAGCTATTCATTCAAATGTCAATATTTTGATTTTTTTGAGTGAATCACTGATAGTGGCTTTAAGTGACCATAGATACAAAATCAGGAATACCCAACAGACACTGGCTACATCGTGCTAATCTGTGGAAGAACAAGCGTTCTATAGATTGATGTCAACATTCCATGAAATTCGGCCCAAGATCGGTGGTACTTTTTTAATTTGGTCGAAGTCGATCTTAAGTGTTAAAGGGGGATGGTCCGATTTAAGTATATAAAGTTTTCATGTTGATCGAATGGCCTTCACCCAAAATCCCCATATGTAAAGTTTCTCGCCGATATTTCAATCCGTTATGATGTGAGAGCTAGAAACGTAATTTTGTGAGCCTCATAGAGTACTGTGTAAAATTAATATTGGTCGACCAAAATGGAGTACATTTTCGCTCATAACTTCCAAACCAAACATCCTTTAACCCTAAGATTTCACAGGATTAATGAGAAAAATAGTAGCTTTCTTCTGATACCAAAATTGTGACCACTTCGGGGAAAATCTGGGGTTCTGGGGACGAGGCTATTAGCGATCGGGCCATGGACCTTTAAGTTTGCACAACCCCTGGTGGATCCAACCCATAAATGACCCATCTAACAATTTCACAGAAAGAGGACTAAACACAGAGGTTAACCAAATGACCAATGACCCCCAGACGACCTACTTCACCTCTGACTACTTTTACCAGACCGCCCACCAATAATCATGGGCAATCATCTATAAAATCCATCGCAGTTTTTGAGAAGCTGATTAAACGCCAAGAGTATCACTAACATGGTTAAATATAGTTAAATGTGTATTTCGTGATTCCATCACCTTCTGTTTTATTTATAGTTCACTAGATATCCTTGAGAAAAGCTTATTCACAAAATTGTAGTTGATTCCGATCTTGCGGTTTTGTGTTATGAGCAATCGCTTGTTTCCCACTGTCCCATAGGTTACTGTGCTGTAATTGCGAATTTCTTACAGATACGACCGAATTTGCATGTAAGACTTGGTACACATGGATTACTCGGTTTATGAAAATCTCAACTTTTTTTAGGTAAGTCGGGGGAATGAGGTTGTGGATCACGAAATACCCCTTTAAACCCTCCCCATGTCCGGGTTCATATCACACACAAGTATACATGAAATAAAATAAAATACAAAGTGTAACTTCAATAAATTATCTATTTTGCTGAATTTAACAATATGCCAAAAAGTCTACGTACAGATCAATTTGAATTTTCAATGCTGAGATGTTAAGATTCGCAGTTTGCATTTGTGATATAGACTATAGACCCTACACCAACAAATTCCGCAATTTTTCAAAACACAAGGCGCGGCAAAGACAATAAATTCTGTCTTTCTTGATTCATCTGCAGCATGTTTTTGAACATGTGTTTATGTCAGATATATTGCTTGAAAGTTTGAAGAGCATTCTCACAATCATCTGGAATCTTTGGATTAAACTCACAGAAAAGCTGAGTATCATCAAAATACGAGTAAAGTTAATATCATGATTCCAAATAATGTCACCGACTGGATGCATATACATTATGAAACATTGCAAGCTTACAATGGAGCCTTGAGGAACATTTCATTGTTAACCACCACCCTGGTACTACGATCAGTGAGATATGATCTAAATCAGGCAAGCGTATGTATTGCATCTGATACCAAAATTGGTTTCGGGCCTTTTAATGGCATGGCCAGTGGTGTCAAAGGCAGTACCCAATTCAAGCGATACGAGCAAGACAGCCTCATTAGCATCCAAGGCCTGAAGGATGTAATTTTAACCTGGAGAAGGGCAGTCTCAGTGGAATGGTGAGCTTTAAATTTGTATGCAGATTGACAAGGCTCACCAAGATCATGGTCGGCAACATGCTGTATTACCTGGCGCACTGCGGCCTTCTCAATCAATTTGGCAATGATTTGATATGGGGGTAACTGGCCTATAGCTCTTAAAAAGGACTTCGGAGAGAAAAATTAAAAAGGTTAATGTTAAATATGGGTGTAGTTGACCAAACCAGAAAGCCTGAGCATCGAAGGATTCGGGTTGTATGAGTAAAAATCAGGATGTTAGTGCTCATTTTAGCATGACTTGGCTGCCCGGCTTGCCTGTCAGCCAGGGCTAGTGACATCATTCATTGTGTGTTTGGCATGCTTTTTGAAAAGCATGCAGGCATTACTTCACACAGTGGTGCCAGTTACACTAACACATAATATTTATACAATAGCAATTGCGTGAGGGTGATAGTATATTAATTTTGAAAGAAAGTCTACAAGTTTATTTGAGGGCAACAGACGGTGATATAATTTTAAGATTTATTATGTTATGAATTTCCACTGAGTTAGCTCTCTCCCTCGATGTGGATACGAAACAACAGCGTAGAAGGGTATGCCCCATAGCCCTAAAAATCTATATTCACTTTGATATTCAATGATATGTGTTTTTTTCTATTAAATCGATAAGTTCAACTTAAATTTCTTTTAGATTAGATATCAGTCCTGAATAGTACACAAAGCTACGAAAAGGTGAATGTGCTACTGTCAGTAACGCACGTCAAGTGCTTAGCTTGATGGCATTCTAATATGGCGTGCTAATAGCAGGAATGGGATGCTAAAGGCACAATCAACATGATCAAGGTAATTAAACTATATGTAATGTAATTGGTCCTCCATGTATATTTAGGATATTAAGGACCTGTAAAAGGGGGTGCGCAATTTCCTATACTTTTATGTGTAAAATATTTCAAGTGAGGATATTTAATTTTTTTTGAAAAAGGCTACATCTTTTTAGCTAAAATATGTTGCATAATTATGTTCATAATTTTTGCACCAAATTGATGCCATTAGTAAAATTTATTTATAAATTAAATATTAATATGATTCTTTCAATATTATTATAATAAATCAGCATGCAACTGAAAAAAAATAATAATACATTTTTTTAAATATTTGTTATAAAACGCGCCCTCAATTTAACGGAATGTTTATCGGCCTGTATTTCTTTTCGTTAAAATACGAAAATTTGCAAAACGGGAACAAACGAAACTAGAAAACGAAACATCGTATAGTCATACAAATTGGCATAGATCATTAGTACAAATAGATCTACAAAACTGGGAAGCCCGATTTTTGACTTGTTATTCCAATTTTGAATTGCTATTCAAAATTGCCTGCTTGGTTGATACACAGTTACCATGGCAATCAAATAAAAATCAGTCTTATTGGTTTTGGGCGCATTGTTGCCCTATATCGTACTTGCACCCAAGTATGGTGCAAGTACGGGTTGTTGTTGAGCACTTCTGTTTGTTTCCGTGTTTAGCCACACACAGGCTTTTCTCAGTTACCATGGCAACCTGACTGAAATGACATATGCTTCCGAAAACTACAAATCATGGGTAACAATATGATACTCGACACATTTTGCTTCTATACAGCATTTCCATTATCATGCCACGTTCTAGTGTAATCTGATAACACACCACAGTTCAATCAACTTGTTTTCACAAATTTGTAATCCTCTCACTTTTATTACCAGTAAATTTATCGATTTTAAATTTGATGTTTGAGTATCATGTTTCAATCCATGAACACTCGTTTATACTTTTATACACTTAATCACCAATTAGTTGACAAGGTTACATGAGTTGCGTTTAACGGTAAGTTACACGAAATGCCCCTTTAAGTGAATTACTTAGCAGCGATGAAATCCTCGCCCTCCCCTTTGAATCAATCGAGGTGACAATGGCAAGATATTTTCTCATCACGTTCGCCCAACAAGCTGCTTTTAGTATAGGATGTCCTTTTACTAATATTTGCAGTTTTGTAGCTTTGTATGTAACCTCAGAATTTCTAAAACGGGAGTTAAGCAAAAGTAATAAATTTGTCAGCTAAACAATCCACACGTTTGGTTCACTGGAGATTTTGAACAGACCTAGTGGCAGGAGATGAGTCCTCAACAAACGCCAACGCACTATTTTGA
The DNA here is from genome assembly GCA_023653785.1 of Ophioderma brevispina. NCBI lineage: Eukaryota > Metazoa > Echinodermata > Ophiuroidea > Amphilepidida > Ophiodermatidae > Ophioderma > Ophioderma brevispina. Next base: position 84,996 of record JAMKCH010056823.1, on the reverse strand, counting down.
AAATCTTCAGGGGGGTAGGACATGCCAACCTAACAGCAACAGCAAATTCAAAACGGCATCAACTCCCGGGTGCTAGTCTGTTTCAAAGACTTAATGGTAGGAGGGCGCTCTGACGCATATCGAACGGTTACGCACAGACTTGACTAAAGACTAGGCCTGGTCACGAATATTTAAATCTAAATGACCGTTATGGAAATTACACTATTTTGCAGCGGGGTTAATCCACTAACCCCGACGGATTTTGAAGTCAATATTTTTTTCTTAATTTATCATGATATTACTAAGATCTTTTGAACAAAGGTTTAAGAGATGATTTTTAATGTCACTGGGACCGAGACTGCCATAGTTAATGCACGTAGCAGTTCCCCAAATTACCGTTTGGAAATCCCCAATGCCCAAATCGAGCAGATCGTGTCCTACCCCACTGAAAATCTTTAGGGATATGGTTCCGAGCAAATTTTGTACAAATCTATCCACGAATGAAATAATTGGCCTATTTGAAAACCATCCAAGAGGGGATAATGGTGCCGAATTTATGCATGAACGCATTAATCCTTGGCAATCGATCTTTCCGGGGAAATAACAAGTATCTGATTTATAACTTGTGATTGAGTTCATTTTGTTATTAAGAGCGGTTGTTACATAGTAGATATTTTCACACAAGACAAAAACCATAGGAACCTGTATATATACAGAAACGTCTTACACTGTTGCACATGCAAATGATGTGTGCGAGATATTCATTTGAGGTGTGACTACTAATGTGAGTTTAACGCTTGCACACCGATGTTTCCGTAAAACAATGCAACCTGACCAGGTTTACCTGACAACCTTCCCCTGACAACAATGAATTCAACCACCTTTACCGCTTTAATCAGTAAAGTTGTTGAATTCAACGTGGTCGGGAGCTGTCAGGGAACATCGGGGAAGGTGATCAGATAAAGCTGTCAAGTCAAGAACGGCGTTTATCTATCTAAGGGAAAATCAATGGTTGCAGGAGTTTCAACAAAGACTTCCCAAACGAGAACTGCATCAATATTATTTGTATGATGATGTTGAATAGGTTTCCGATATTGCGAAGCTTATGGTTGACAGATGCATAATGTAGGTCAACATAAGGATTTCAACACGTTAACTCTATATATTGTGCATCCACGAAAGTAATGTCTTATAAAATACATTTTTCCTGTTGGCACAGTTTTATGAAATATTTTTAAAACTTTTAATGATAATCAGTGTGTAGTATTATTTATTTTATTTTCATTATTATTATTATTATTACTATCGAGTATATCTCACAAAAAGTTAGGATTGCAGCAATAGATAATGGATTGAAGAAGCATGCTCGAGAAATACGATTAATGTTCAATATTTACACAGTCCGTGAAAAAGCACGAAGGCAAAAGCATGCGTAGGGGATACTTGCACAGGGGTCATTAGTTACTTGGCCAGGTATGTTCTTCCCGACGGGACGACTCAGTATAGAGAGAAATACAAAAGAATCACCTGCAGAAATATCTTAAATGTTCAGGTGCTTGCACCAGGTGCATCAATTGTATTCGTCACAGACTTGGATGATCGCTGGGGAAAACAAACGTCCAATCCACATAATGTTACCTTCCAAGAAAGGACTAGAAGTAGAAGTGAATCAGCATTCTTGTGAGTCTTCACATCATGGATTTCGGAGTTCGGATCTTTAGGGGAATGCGTTATAGTGAAGTCTTGAAACGCTACAGTTATCGATTAAACTTGTGGGTAATCTTGAGGCTTACTAGCCTTAATGGTTTATTAATACTGCCAAATATAACAAAAATTTTTTATTTTTTTTACTTTTTACATTGTTTTATTATTTAAACAGGAGATACCAAATTTTAAGTTTCATTAAATGATAAGATTTTGGCAGAAAAGTAGCAACAACAATAAAATGATTTGACAACATTGTTATCTTTTGAAAGGTAACAAAAAACGTTTATAAATATTATTATAGGTTCATAGGATACCACCACTAACCTGGATGCTGTAAGGATAAAAAAATTTGGGGGACTACTTTCTTGCATGGCCATCTGAGAAAAAAAAAACTGCTTTTAAGTCTGAAAAGACATAGAAAGTGATTGAATTAAGATCATGCAATGGTAGACTGGTATGTTTTTCAAACTAAGTGGCAATTGGACCGTTGATGAGGCAATGTACTCAGCTCATCAATTTCACATCGATTTGCTCATTGCTAGCTTTAGCGACTGTAGGGAATCTTGTGTTGCCGGTCGGCGAGTTTGGTGATTCGTAACTAAAAAAAAACATTCTGCCGTATCAGATGTTCAGAATTTGGGATTTGTGTGATTTTAGCTTGTACTTTGGTGTGATATTGGTGGTATTTCTCTGTGAGAGTTTTACTGTAAAAGAAACATGCTCAAAGTTGCCATTTTCCCCATAGACTACGGTGTATAAGTGAGTTAGTGTAAACCATATTTATTCTAAACGTTGTAAAATATCACATTGCCATTTGTATAAAGTATGGGATTGTAAGACTATAAAGCCACGGCGTTCTAAAGTTTTAATATTAATAACCATTCTTGGTTGCTTTGTATATCGCTCTATTCCTTATAAATATCAATATGAAACTAGAAAAAATGTTATTTTTTTACCAAATTATAGATATAAAGTTTTTCAAAAGTATAGACTCTGTTGGAAAGGCAAACCGTTCTCTGGAGTTTCAAGGCCCATACCCTCACTTATGATCACTGGGTATCCGATCTTCAGACGGATAGATTGTCTTATGGTCGTGTCTTACCAAAGTCATGTATGTATATACATGTTATGTATCACGCCCAAAGCATTTCCACCATGGGTCTGTTACTTCCCAAATAGTAGAGAGCGGCTCAACCACTACGACAGTGGTCGTAATAACATCAAATGTGTTTTATTACCCTCAAATTGTGATTAAAATATTATTTTCTCAATTTATTTGAGAAAAGATTTCTCCAGGGAAGAATGTACTTGTTTACTTAAAGGAGAGAAAGGGAATACCCCTAGTTTGGTTTGGCTAGGTGCACCTGTTAAATTGCACAATAAAGGGGAAGTGGGGAATTCCCCAAGAATGCTAAACTTAGAAACTGAGTCAACTTGTTTATGCCTTTGAGATCAAAACATTGTAAGATCAGGGATTTCCCAAAAAGTATATATGGAAATGTGATGTGATTCAGATGAGGTACTTTTGTGAAATCTGATTTGACAGTGCTAGGCTATGTTATGCATGATAAGGTTGTAATACCTATTTTTAGCTATTAGGAAATACTAGTTATGAAATATTGTGTATTGTATTAAGAGAGAACTTGGCCGGAAGAATCGTCAGCAGTTGTATTCAGTTATACAGTATGGTTCATAGCTAGTAGATTTATGCTCCACACAGAAAAAAAAAAAAACCCCACCCCCCAAAAAAAAACTGCCAAATTTATTTATTTTCAATTCCAGGTGAGCAGAGTGCTGTAATTATTCTAATGTCGTCTTTAAAGGCCGAAAAGTGTGAAATCAAAAAGGATTCCAAATTGTGGACAGATAGAATCGGGATGGTTATGTTGGAATGATATACTGTGGAAGATTAGTGTCGTCGAGGGAGCTATGTAACCTGGTCGTCTTGAAACTGCTGGACAAAAAATTATCTTCAGGACTGAGAAGATTCCAATGGAATATTGACCTGAGGATGTATAAGCTGACTTTGCATGCTTTGTCATTTTTGAAGTCTCGAGGTGAGGACTGGACATATCATCGTTAAGGCAACGTTCATGTGGACATTATGACATTTTGAGGACAATAAGGCTTAACAAATTGTATGTATTGTGTTAAGTTTGATATATGTAATGTTTGTTTGGACATACCAAATTCTTGAACTAAACCAATCAAAGATCATTAAAAACGTCATATATATTATATAAAATCGATCATTTGTGCACAAGGACATTTATTTGTGTTCGAAAGGTTTTCTGACCTTAGGCGTCCACGAGACGTCCTAAACAGAATTGGGGCTCGTCCTTGGGAATGGAATTGAGATAAATTTGAGCCTTATTTTCAGAAATGTACACCTTAAAGTGTGGTGATAACATTGACGTCATAACACAGTACACAGCGGGCCGTAGCCGGGGGGAGGGGGGTGAGGGTAGTGCGACGCCCCCCCCCCAAAAAAAATGACAAAGGTCCAAAGGTCCGCTTCATCATGTAGAAGGTCCGCTTTATCATATTGAAGTTTGCCGCTTGTCTAACTTAAAAGCTTACGTTTGTAAGTGTTTGTGGTTATCTGAATGACTATAGGCCAATGCATGCCCGCCCTACTATGCAATTGGCAATTACTATTATTATATGTTTTTTTCAACGCAGAGGTTCAAAATTTGATGGAGTTTTGTAGTTTTCTAACTAATTTTGATGTTTTCCTGTATAATACCCAAAGTGAGGGGACAGGACATTCAGAGACAGGTCAGTACTCAAATTATAAACCATGAAGTGCTAAATACATAATAAATAACAGTGTATGTTCAGTGACTATCTTTGGAATTAAAAGTGCTTGCTCGGTGTGACACCAAATACAGCCTTTTGTTTTGTTTTTTGTTAGACACGCCTGTGCAACATCATCCGTTCTGAGGATCGGATAGCCGATGACGTAAGTGAGGGTATGTGTGAACTCGATTAACGGTTGCATTTCCAGAGGTATATACTTTAAATTTTTTATATATAATTGTACAAAATAAACCATTTCTATGATTTCAATATTAATACACTGTTTTTTATATAATATTATATATCATTTGTCATTTTTCTAACTAATTTTGATTGTTTTGTTTCCATATTCAGCAAAGTGTGCGAAATTAGCATTTTAATAAAAGGAACAGTAGAGTTTTATTTTGTTGCAATCGGAATGCAACAACTGAGAGGAACATGCGGAGACAAGTCATGAATCAAATTATAAACCATGAAAACTGGAACGATACAAGCATCCAATTGAAAGAAATAAAATTAGACCTATTGTAAACTGAGGACAGCAAGTGGAATATATATTCAATATTGAATCCTGACCTAGATTTCTCCAACATGGATGAAAAAAGTCTTCCTCCTTATCTATTAAAGGGACATTCATTTTAATACAATTTCCCTTTTACTTTTTATCAGGATACATTAGCTACGGGTGTAAACAACAACCTCAAAGGATTTCATGCTATTTGATCGAGCTAGAATATTGCTAACTGTCCCATGCAATAAATAGTCTTATCGACGTGTTAAGAATATTGAAATACTCAAAGCTTTTCTACTTGTGAAGACGAGATTATTCGATTTGATATAAGTATAATTATGAGCTTTACTATTCTATCCCCTCAGACAATAATCTGATCAAGCAGAGGCGCTTTGTTTTTATCCCTTCAGGACAAATAGCAGCATTAAAGCCGTCAAACATAATACTTCTTTGTAAAAAAAGTCTAGAAAATTGTTTACAACGGAATTGTGTGCGCTTCGTCAAGTATTGATGTTACTCGTTGGAAAAGTGTTGAAAAAGAGAAATAGTATTTTTATATGGAACAAAGTGCGCGATTGTGTCGTAAAAAATTAGGTATCTCTTATGTCGTTTGCGAAAATTTAGCAAAAAATGGGACCCACCGCTTATACTTGGGTTGGTAGAGTAAGCCGCCAAAGTTGAGGTGTAGAGGGGGTGGGGTCGGTGAAATATCCTATACTTTGCCGTATAGTTAGTTGTGCTCTTCTTTTTTATTTTGGCCAAAAGCGGTAAAATTGATCGTTTGGTGTATCTAGATTTGTTGACCACACCAAAATTTTAAATGTTCCTATACTTTTGTACACAAAACTGATGTCACCAAATTTTTCGATTGCACCGTGATTTGACGTCATAGAAGGTGCAGGGAATGCTGGTACTTATTTTGATATCACTGGATAGAGGGGATCCATTGAATCCAATATCAAGTTCATAGGAGGGTTCGGTATGGAACACCTACGGGGGTTGTTGCTCCCCCTCTGGTTAGAGGTGTTCAAAAATAAATGAGGTTAGATGCTGGCAAATAAATTGAATGAAAAGAAATGAAATAAGTTTCCAATACTATAAATTTTAAAATGATAGTAAGTAGGTACGGGTGAATCCAACGGACGAGGTACGAAAACCACGCAAAGGATCAAATTGACGCAACGGGACACCTTGAATATATGAAAGATTTCGCAAGGTGTGTCAACCTTGTGTGGGAGAGAACAGGAGAAACAAGACAGGATTTAAAAATAAAACTCACTTATATTAGGTAAGACAGTGAAAAGCAATGTATATTTACACTGACTATTGCACAGTTGTATCACGTTCCATGTGTAGGATCCAGCCCACACAGACAAATACGCGTAGATAAGTAGTGATGTACACTATAGAAGAGTGTGAAAACTGGAACAAGCATCACAACGACGAAAATATCGAATCACAGCTAAATTATGACACTGACTGATATAATTCCATATCTAATCCTCGCCTAGATTGTACCTATAGAAGCCTAGGCTGGTTTGTTTGCATGTTTAGTTGTTATATGAATATGACGCCTATATTTTTATAAGGATTCATTACCTATGGATTATACGTAGCAGGAACAGCTGCGGGTTTGATGCTATTTGATCAAGACGAAATATTGTGAACCGTCCAGTGTCCATTTCAATAATACAATAATTGACCTATGAACACTATTAAAACGTTCCGAATTGCGATATGCGTGAAGACGAGACTATCCAATTCAATAGTCAAAGGTGCCCACCCGATTACAACATATATTTTTCTTGGTAAGGGCACCATCAACATTAATTCCAAAATTTCATTTGAATCCGACATAATGTGAGCGGTAATTTTGTGTATTACAATAGCTCATAGAATACTCTATATAAACTATTTTCCTACTGTAAACCGTACTAGAATACAGTGAACCTGACCAAGCAAACGCACTTGGCCTGTTTTTGCCTGTTCTTTTTGTTTACTTCAATATAAAGAGTAACATTGGCGACGTCATAGAATAATACTCTTGAGTACAAAATGTAAAAGTACGTTGCACTGAAGCAAGAGAAAACGCGTCGTACATTACATATTACCTAACCAGAAAGAGTCAAAAGTTTAATCTTGGTAGAAAAGGTTTCGAATCATTTTGAGTCCACTATGACATTTTATATACAAAATTTTACAGAACTTGGTTACACTTTAGACGTAATTTCCAATAACGGTCATTAAGAGATTTAAATATTCGTGAACAGCTATAGCCTTTTTACTTAAGTCCTTGTCCGATGTACGTAAGAGCGCCCTTCTACGCCGCCGTTAAGTCTTTGATAGAGACGCCGGATGGGGATGTTTTTGATGCCCGATTTGAATTGGCCGACGGTGCTGGGAATGTTGGAATGTATTACCCCCCCCCCCCATGGAAAGTGATAACTTCAAAACGTTACCATAACAACCTAAACGTGCGAAGCAAAGTTATCGCAAAAAATATCAAAGTTGGAACGGACAGATTTTAAGGTGGTGACGCAATAGACCCTCACTTTACGCCATCAAATTTAGATTTTGGTATCAGAAGAAATTTTCTCATTACCCAATTAAATGTAAGGTCAGGTTTCCTTGGAATCTTATGAACAAAAACGTTGGCATTCACTGTCCTACGAGGGTGGATCAAAAAGTTCTCGGCCTAAATAGGAAGGGAAAATGCAGTAGCATTAATATTAAGTGTATGTGGAGTTTATCTCTTTTGATGATGTACTGGTAAATTTGAACAATATGCACTTACTATTTCTCTGCTTTATAGGCCAAAATAAATGGGTAGTTAGTGTGTTTGAAAATGGGATAAATGAGAGAAAATTGACTGCTGAGCTGTCATGAAATTTCAATGTCAAGTATTGTCGCATGGATTTGGAGTGAACAGAGTAGATTGCATTATCCAATTTGATACATTTCTTTAACACTTGAGCCAACACTCATTCCTGATCACAAATAAGTTGACAAAATCTACTCTGTCCACTCCAAAGCCATGCGACAATACTTGACACTGGAATTTCATGACAGCTCAACAGTCAAATTTCTCTCATTTTTACCCATTTTCAAACACGAGGACTATTAATCTATTTTGGCCTATAAAGTAGAGAAACCTTAAGCACATATTGTTCAAATTCACCAGTTGATTATCAAAAGAGACAAACTTCATGTGCATATAATATTAACGCTACAGCATTTCCCCTTCCCAGTTAGGCCGAGAACTTTTTGATCCACCCTCGTATGAGCCAATTCATCGCACATTTTGCTTCTACTCTCCAAACGGATGGACCGATTGAATTCAAAGTTTGTAATTAGACGTTTTTGGTGATATGCTTCCGTTTGAAGGAGAAAACATCATAGGAAAAAATCGACCGTGATTGCTTCACCCACCTTTAAAAATTTTTTAGGTTTTTTCTTTTTTTAAACATTTAAAAAGTACTAACAAAAAAATAGCAAATTACGGGATGCTCTCAATTTCAGTTTCAAAGTAACATGAGAAATAAAATTACAAGAACTTGTTTAATTTTCCGAATTTGGCAATATGTCAAAATGGTCTACTTACTGATCAAATCGAGTTTTAAATCTAAAATTGGTTTAACTACAATTGTTAAGCGAGTTCATATTATGATAATCTATATAAGGTTAACAAAACCTACACATGGGAAACAACTTACATTACAAATTATGTTTGTAAGCGCAGAACCTCATAATTAATAGGAGAATTTACTTAACTTAATAACTGTGTATTTGTTACCTAATAAGGTAATTTATGTAAATATTAATGTAAAATGTTTACTTACTTTTATTATGGCGATCTACGCTTACATTTATATTATGTTTACATAGTTTTGTGTGTACTTCCACGTCGATGCTCAATTAGATTTACTTTTAATAAGCCGATAAATTCAACTTAAACATTTATTAGTTTAAATAATAACAGTCCCGAAGACTGCACGAAAATTTGAAAATAGCGCTGTCGCTAACGCGCATCACATACCTATATAGCTTGACGGCATTCTTTCTATATCATGGCTTGCCAATGTATGTACAGTGATTGCTCCCCCGTGTATTTTCAAAATATTAAAGAACCTGTAGATGGCGGTTACGTTACGTGATAATTTTAGATGTGTTGCGTCGAAATGACGCTTTAAGTGAATTACTTCGTAGCGATGAAATCCTCGTTCTCCCCTTTGAATTGATCGATACGACAAGGGCAGGATATTTTCTAATCACGTTCGCCCAACAAGCTGCTTTTCCTCAAGTATAGGATGTCCTATTGCTAATATTTACAGATCTGTAACTTTCTATGTCACCTCAGAGTCGCCAAAATGGGATTGTAGCAAAAGTAATACTAAACATCCCTACGTTTGGATTCACTGTAGATTTGGAACAGCCCTAATGCCAGGGGATTTTGCCAATCTTTAGGGTTATGGTTCCAAGCAAATTAGATACAAATCTATCCAAGAATGAAAAAAGTTTACCTATTTATTTGAAAACCATCAATGATGGTTTGATGGTGCCGAATTTATGCATAATCATTGTACATTGATCAGTTTTACAACTTCGTTTGGGTATTACGAGCGCTTGTTACAGGCGCATGACCGCAAGAATATAGTCATAGTCCTTCAGCTTGTATTTATTATAGTTGCAATGTTGCACATGCAAAATGTTGTGTAATGTGTGCGATATATTGATTTGAGTTTGGCCTTGACAGAAACGTTATACCGATTCTATCCAGGGCTGCAGGAGCAGGAAGAACCTAGGAAATGGCTATAAAATTGAGGAATTAACCGTGTTAATTAATGCCATGTTAGAGTTACTAGCTAGATTATCCTGATATTGCTCCTAATGAAAAATAACTTTCTACATTCCTGTTTCTATCAAAAATTCTGATTCAGCACCATTCAAACTATAGAAAAACATCTTCAAACCTTCTTCCCTAACTTCGAGAATAGGTTTCTCATTAATAACCCTACTATAATAACCCTACAAGTGACCAGTTGGCGAGTTTTTACAAATTCGCCGTAGATTTGACTCACCAAATTCCGTGTGTAGATTTGAAGTTAAGCAACAAAGTTTTATATTGCGTAATAAGTGTGTTATAATATTGTAGATAGTGTGTTATAATATTGTAGATAATCCTTTAACTCGCGTTCATTTAACTCGCGTTCATTTGAGGTGTGCTGCTGGGAATTTAAAAACATGTACACACATACAAATTGTCAAGCAAGATGCTTTATGTATCTAATGGAAATCAATGACTTCAGGAGTTTCAAAAAAACCTCCCAGACGAGAACTGCATCAATATTTGTTTGACGATGTTGAAAAAGGTTTCCGATATTATGGAGCTTATGGTTAACAGATCCATAATATGCATCAATTTAAGGATTTCAACACGTTAACTCTAAATACACGGGAGTTTATTTTCGTGCGTCCGTCAAAGCAACATCTTATAAAAAACATTCTTTCCATGTTGACACGGGTTTGAGAAATGTCTACAAAAATATTTCATTGTGTAAACATTAATATTATTTTTATTATTATTATTCAAGCATAAAGAGAAAGATAGGTATTGTCAGTAATCAAATAATGTAATTAGTGAATGAATGTGCTCGAGTAATACACATTAATACTCAATATTTACAGTCTGTATTGGATACTTGCACCGCACAGGAGGTCAATGGGTTAACTTGGCCAGACCTGTATTCCAGAACGGCCCAAGTAAGCATTGAATACAAAAGAATCACCTGCAGAAATATCTGAAATGTTCAGCTGAACCAGGTGCATGTATTGTATTCGTCACATGCTTGGATGATCTGGAGGGCAAACAAAAGTCTATTCAAAATAATTACCTTCCGTTAAAGGACCCTTTAATTGGATTTGACATCAGCATTCTTTGTGAGTCTTGAAGTCATCGATTTCGAATTTGGTATCGTGCGCTTTTAAGGTAATTCGCTATCAGTCGTGAACCGCTACAGAGAACAAATGTGAAGCTCGGTGGTAACCTAGATCTGCCGGAGGCTGAAATTTATAGTTTAAGGAAAGGCTTATCGGATTTTATGAGCTCTATTTCGGAAATTGCGTGAAAATAACTCTCTTTTTATTAAGAGGGAAAAACAAGTCCTATTTCAGATCCAAATGCCCGGAGAAAGTCAATACTACTAATTAGTTGTCGAATTTTTACAAATTCCCAGTTGTTTGGAAATTCCGAAGCATATGTGTAATATTACTGCAAATGTGTATTTTTTTTTGTCATAGCATATGTCACAATATTGTAAAGAATCCTTTTAACTCGCATTCATTTGACGTGTCAAGCAATATTTTTTATGTATCTGAGGGAAAATCAACGACTGCAGAAGTTTCAACAAAAACCTCCCAGACGGAAAACTGCATCAATATTTTATCGTGTTGTTGGAAAGGAAAAGGGTCCATGTGCGGGAGATTATTACGTGGACACATTCATAAGGTATATATATTTACGTCAATACATGTATAAGGATTTCAACACGCTCACTCTTCATACACGAAGTTTATTTATGCATCCGTAAAAGCAATGTCTTATAAAAATATAATATTAAAAAAAAAAAAAAAAAAAAAAAAAAAAAAAAAAACTAAAAATATTTAATTGTATAATCAGCATTATTATTCGAGTATTTCTCAGAGGAAGTTGGCGTTGTCAGTAATCAGCTAATGTAATGATAAAATAATGGATGAAAGTGCTCGAGTATACAGGGGATCAATGCTCAATATTCACACAGTCCGTTGAAAATAAACGTTTTATGAAGATTTATTCGGAGGAGGAAAACGGATTTGTCCACTGCAGAGAATGGGTTTAAATGGCCCATTGGTCTCGGTCATTGTTTTGTTACTTTGCATAAGCCCAGCCACCGTCCAATCACGTCTGGTTGGCTTCCGGTCCGTTGACCAATGGGTCGGTCCGCTTTTCTCCCGGGCTTTGGCGTTTTCCGCCATCCGTCGTCACATAGCATCAAATCTGCGTAGGAGAAGGTCATGGTTTTGGTTACTTGACAATAAATTGTTTTCCCACCATCCTCTCCCTGTTGCATAGAGGGTAGGAATGCCACCCAGTTTTATCTTTCATATTCTTAGCCAAAAGGCAGCTCATTGCATTTATTTTGGTTCATTCATTAATATGGCAATTTTATCTTTACGGATAACAGATGTGAGCGAGCCAGAAGTAACTGACTTCAGGCTCTGCAGTTTATGCTCTATGTATTAATTACATGTTATGCTGGCAAATAGCAAATATTAATGGTATTTTCATTTAATTTAGTTCAGGCAATCCTAAGGTATTTTCACGTTAGATTTTCTTGCACTCAGTCTCAGCCTATTGCATTAATTCAATTATTAATATTGCAATTTATCTTAGATATTGGATGTCTGCGAGCTTTAGAGGTAACTGACTTCAGGTTCAACAGTTTATGTTAATATTCAAACAATTGTTTAGGCAGTTCTTGATGGTAGTGGACTTTAGGAGCCCTTTAACTGTTTGATTCACAACTTTAATCCAATATTCTAATTGATCCCTAGACTGATGCGAGCAAGCCAGGCTAAATGGTTAATATTATCCAAATATAGTAATGTCAGCCTAAATCTTTGCTACAATGGTTCTCTGGTGATAGTATATAATGATGTATTCATTCTTTGGCTTTGTAGTAATTTAAATTAATTTGGTTGAAAATTTGGCAAAGAGGAAACTGTCTTCATGCCAAGGGCATGCAATCATAAGAATTTTATTATTTTACATATGTGGCTTGTCATACTTAAATATTGCATATGTGGCTTTACAGACATTGCATGTTGGCTTTACAGATTGCTCAATCTGTGGTATGGGTTTACACATGTAATAGGGGAAGCTGTCTCCAAAGTAACCCATGGTGTTGAACTGAAATTGAACTGTTCTCAAAGCCAGGCATATTGAAAACTATGGTTGTTTGGAGAACCTGTTAGGAATGAATAAAGGACTTTGTACTAACCACCCCGAACGATGTGATTGCAATTGGCAAACCTTTGTCTTGTCCCACTCTTTGTCCGTGGACAAGCATGAATGGCAAAAGCTATGTGTAGGATACTTGCACAAACGGTCAATGGGTTAAGTTTAGTAGGGTTATAATGAGAATCCCATTCTAGAAGTTTGGGGAAGAAGGTCTGAAGAGTTTTTCTATATAGTTTGGAGGATGCTCAATCAGAACCTATACAAACTATCCTTTCTTTAATCCTTATAATGTGACAAATACAATGGTACATAGTCCAGGACCTGCTTAGAACCCCGCTTACAATTCATCCGCCAGAGATGTCTGAGACTTGATTTGAGGTTGTTGGACCATACCTGTAAGAATTCACACAGGTGGCTTTTCGAAACGGCCTGCGAATTCCGAAAATCCAGATGGCCGCCGGTAGCCATTTTAAAAATATACATTTTGATTTTGATATCTAAAAGTATGTTTAATACCTCGTTTTAGGGGTTTTTGGGTGCTGGGAATTCATTTCTAACATCGTTTTTAGCATTAGAGGTCCATGTTACATTGTATGGATTTGGAATTCCAAGATGGCCGTCGGCAGTCATATGAAAAGTACACATTTGAATGACTTAACCTAGTCTTATGTTTAATACATCGTTTATGGGGTTTCTGGTTGCTGGGAATTCATTTCTGACATCGCTTGTTCATAGAGGTCCATATTACATGGTATGGATTTGGAATTCCAAGATGGCCGCCGGCAGTCTTATGAAAAGTACACATTTTTAATGACATATCCTAGTATTATATGTAATACATCGTTTAATGAGGTTGTGGGTGTCGTCAATCCATTTTTGACACCATTGACATAATTGAAGGTTAAGATTTCTCAAAGGGGTAAAAATCCAAGATGGCTGTCAGTTGACATAGTGATGTCGTATACACTGAACAACTCAAAGAGGAAAATGTGGTAGGCCTACCTGCTTATTTGTTCTCACAGATGGCTCAACAACCTTCTTATGGTAGAAGATCACCCACACGTGATCAGTTGCTCTACAAGAACAGCGCTTTGAGTTACACTTTCCACTACAGCCGCACAGGGTCACAAGTTTGGCGGGAATTGGCTTCAGACACTTACGGGGCAAGAGGGTGCTGTCTTGGTTGATCCACCCGTAATGAATGGGGTCCAGCTGACTGGCATCGGCTAACAAGGTCAAGGCATTCCGAATCACGTAGAATGCCCTCCTCAAGTGTTCCCGGATGACACTTGACGTGGGTGGTAGTTCTTCAATCCCCAATGCTGAATGCAAGTGTACGTCAAGTCTCCTAGTCAGCTGGTCAAATGAAGTTGCAGTGGGCGTGCTTCTCGCACCGGCCCATACATTGACTAAGTATTGTTCAGCCTGATCTAGGTCAGCTTCAGAGAGCACAGAAGACTCTGCAAAGCTTGAGAGAAATCTTACAGGGTCTGCATGCAAGTGCTGCAAGTTTTGTTGCCACCTTACTGAGTGCATCGTCCCCAGTCGTAACATGCTCCTTAATGAGTACTCGGCATAATTCATCTCCTAGCTTGAGGTGCAGTATAATATACTGCACCTCAAGCTAGGAAGTAGAATCATACGTCGCTTCTCTCCTGTCCCGAACTGAACCCAAAGCTCGTGTAAGCCACACTCTTTGAACAAATCAATTGAGTGTAGGAGAAGGATAAGAGTGTCTTTGTCATTAGACACCACAACATATCTCTCTGACAGCCCTTTCTAACTGCCCAATACACATGAGATATTACGCGACAGTCAGCCTCCTGCCAGTTGCTGAGGAGTGACAGGTCATCCGCAGATGAATCAGTCAGCTTCAGAGTTGGAGGTACCAGCTCTTCATTAACCACCATTCCACTCAGAACCACGTCTTTCAGATCTCTTTCCCCGACGTCCCGTGCTAGCAACTGTAGGTTCTGTTTGTTGACATTAGATGCCCAGAACTTGTCCAGTTGGTGTGGAATGGGTACGGACTCGTCCATGATGGCTAATTCAACTCGTTGTAGCTGTCAAATACTATGTGGATCATTTCCAGTGAGGGACAAACTTTATAGGTACTCTGAAAAACTTCTTGAATGACTCCACAAAGACTGGGGACGATGCACTCAGTAAGGTGGGAACAAAATTTGCAGCACTTGCATGCAGACCTGTAAGATTTCTCTCAAGCTTTGCAGAGTCTTCTCTGCTCTCTGACCTAGATCAGGCTGAACAATACTTTGTCAATGTACTGGCCGGTGTGAGAAGCAAGCCCACTGCAACTTCATTTGACCAGCTCAGACTTGACGTACACTTGCATTCAGCATTGGGGCTAGAAGAACTACCACCCACGTCAAGCGTCATCCGGGAACACTTGAGGAGGGCATTCTACATGATTCGGAATGCCTTGACCTTGTTAGCCGATGCCAGTCAGCTGGACCACATTCATTACGGGTGGATCAACCAAGACGGCACCCTCTTGCCTCGTAAGTCTCTGAAGCCAATTCCAGCCAAACTTGTGACCCTATGCGGCTGTAGTGGAAAGTGTAACTCAAAGCGCTGTTCTTGTAGAGAAACTGATCACGTGTGGGTGATCTTCTGCCATAAGAAGGTTGTTGAGCCATCTGTGAGAACAAATAAACAGGTAGGCCTACCACATTTTCCACTTTATGAGTTGTTCAGTGTATATGACATCACTATGTCAACTGACAGCCATCTTGGATTTTTACCCCTTTGAGTAATCTTAACCTCCAATTATGTCAATTGTGTCAAAAATGGATTGACGACACCCACAACCTCATTAAACGATGTATTACATATAATACTAGGATATGTCATTCAAAATGTGTACTTTTCATAAGACTGCCGGCGGCCATCTTGGAATTCCAAATCCATACCATGTTAGATGGACCTCTAATGATAAAAACGATGTCAGAAATGAATTCCCAGCACCCAAAAACCCATATACGATGTATTGAACATAATACTAGGTTAAGTCATTCAAAATGTGTACTTTTCATATGACTGCCGACGGCCATCTTGGAATTCCAAATCCATACCATGTAACATGGACCTCTAATGCTAAAAACGATGTCAGAAATGAATTCCCAGCACCCAAAACCCCCTAAAACGAGGTATTACATATACTTTTAGGTATCAAAATCAAAATTTATATTTTTAAAATGGCTACCGGCGGCCATCTTGGATTTTCGGAATTCGCAGCCGGTTTCGAAAAAGCACCTGTGTGATTCTTAAAGGTAAATGGTCCAACAACTCAAATCAAGTCTCAGAATCTCTGGCGGATGAAATGTAAGCGGGGTTCTAAGCAGGTCCTGGACTAACACGTTAAAACACGTTTTGACTTGATTTCAAATTTACCCCTGTACTAATTTTACCCCCTTATTTTACAAAGTTCCCCACATTTCCCAGAGGTTGGACCCAAAAATTCTGATTCAGCACCCTCCAAACTATAGAAAAACATCTTCAAACCTTCTTCCCCAAACTTCTAGAATGGGATTCTCATTTATAACCCTACTACTTGGCCAGATCTCTCTTCCAGAACAACCAAGTAAGCAGAGAATATACACAAGATTACCCGCAGAAGTATCTGAAATGTCCAGGTGAACCAGGTACCTGTATTGTATTCTTCGCATGCTTCAATGATCAGAAAGGCAAACAAAAGTCCATTCCACATAATTAACCTTCCGTGAAAGGGTCCTATAATTCGATTTGACATCTTCTGATTTGGTAAATTTATGGTATCGTGTGCTCTTTTAGGGAATTCGCTGTAGTCAAGTCGTGAGCCGTTACATTGAACGAATATGAAGCTCGGTAAGTAATATAGACCTACCGGAGACTGCCTGGATAGCAGTCTCTGCCCATACTGCAATGCAGTACTGCAACAAAGTTAAATTCGTTTTAACTGGCATTGCAGTGAGTTGTATCAAGTTGCAGCAGAAAGTGATCGATATATCGGCAATGCAGCAGCACTGCACTGCAGCACCACTGCACTGCAGCACCACTGCACTGCAGCACCACTGCATTGCAGTGGAAGCATGAACGGACCTTAACTTTCCACGCAAAAAGCAAGATGTGGAAAGTTAGGCATTATGTCTCTTATGCATCTACACCCGCATAAACCAGAAATCTAAAGGTCGTTACCATGGTTGTAAGCTGTTGTACATAAGAAAAAGGCGTATGTATTTTCCTTTACGCCACCTAATCTTCATTATTTTATTGGAGGAGGGGGACTCACAGCCAGCACGTGAGGAACGATATTTACATCAATATGATCGGAAGATCTGTAATTAGTGTCCGGCATGGATCTGACAATGCTTCTTCATAGATTTCACACTAATAATAATAATAATAATAACAAGTATTTGTTACGTTACAAAATATTTTCACCTACTTGCGTTTTACCTTGTTGCATTCAGAATGCAACCAGCATTATATGAACATGCAGAGACAAGTCATGAATCAAATTAGAAAAATGGAACGAGTAGTGGAATAAAACAAGCATTTCAACGGCAGAAATCAAAATCAAAACCACTGTAAAATGATGACAGTAGTGGAGTATATTCAATATTGAATCCTGACCTAGATTTCGCCAACATAAGTGCAAACAGTCTTCCTCCTCATCCTATTAACATGATTTTTCTTCTACTTCTTATCAGGATACATTAGCTACGGACTAGATGCAACAACAACCTCAAAGAATTTCATGCTATTTAATCGAGCTGAATATTGCTAACTGTCCTATGCAATAAATAGTCTTATCAATGTAAAGAATATTGAAATCCCAACGCTTTTTCATTAAAAAGACGAGACTTATTCGATTTGATGATCTCTCTCCCAGCAGACGATAATCTGATCAAGCAGACGCGCTTTGTTTTTATTCCCTCCAGGACACACAGCGAGAATTGAAAGCCGCCAAAAAGAAAATCTTCTATGTAATCATGTCTAGAATTTTTTAAATAGAAACTATGTATGCCTTTGATATTGCAAGGTGGAACATATTGAACATTTAATAGTAAAAGACGGAGTAATAGTATTTTTTATATGAAATTTGACATAGATTATTAAAAAAAGGGTGAGATTGCGAAAGTCCAGGCTAATTAACGCGGGATTTGTATACATTTCAGAACTTTGCGACCTGCAGAAGATACTAGAGACGGCCATAATGGGTAAGAAAATGGGTTGCACTTACACGATCTCTACAGACTGGATATGCTATCGCCGCTCGAACGGGAGGAAACCGGAAGTTGAACGGCGGACCTTTGCTCTACCAAGAACCCGATCGTGCACGTACAAAGGGAAATAGGGAAACCTACCATTGAAAGGGACAGGAATTGACGATTTTTCTTAAAATGCGCGTATGGTCAAGGTTTTTTGTCAATTATTGGTTTGATTTTCGAGTATGGGCGGTTATGTTCGAAATATTGATTCAAAATGTTTTAAAAAGTCTTTAAAAGTGCCAATTTCAGGTTTTCAACTCACAGACACATAATTCATGCAGTAAGTCCTTGGAATACAAGATTCACAGATATATTAGATATTATAATCCTCCTTCAAGCTTTTTTACGCTTTACTATTCCACCCTCTGAGCCCGCAATTGACTTGCACGCTCCAAAGTAAGGGATGGGGGGAGGGTACCATTGGGGGTGGGGTGCCGGGGGTGGGGTGGGGAGAAGTAGGCCACGCCTAGTAGTGGGGCGCGGGATGTTGGGTGTATGTGGTGATTTATTTTTTGGGAGAATATACACAGACACTGATTTTTGGTACCAATGGGTAGACTAATCATCCTCTTTTCATGATATCAAAATTAGTACCAACATGCCCAGCATTTAGGCATACTTCAAAGTGACGTCCAATCACCAAAAAACAATGAAAAAAAAGTTAGGAGTTACTCTCAAACTGCGTGTTTGGGCCTTTACCATAATGGGAAATACCATTTTTTAGCAGAGCATTTAGTGATGTTTTGGAGTATTATAAAATTGAAAAATATCAATTTCCACCTTATATCATGTATTTTCACTCTTCATTAACTTATGACATCTCATTTGGGAAGGTTTGATACTTAGTTTTGAAACCAATGGAAAGAGAAAACGCAAAGCTATCTGGTGGTGGGTACCAAATTTATAGGAATCGGAGTGTAAAAAGGAAAATTACAGGGGGTGGAACCCCCTGCTCCAGAGAAATTGTTGCTACAAAAATGGCTCAGGTATATGAGAGTTAAGCATTCTCTTTCTTTCTGGAAATGACCTCGTATCTCTTTTTACAGGCTTTAAGAGATTTGGGGCATGTACGTTCTATTTAAAAAATATTACTTACGATATTTTGGAATAAAATTCCTGGGGGGTTCTTGAATTTTGGTCGGGGACCAATGCGCGTTCCAAAAAAAAGCGACTATATAGCTGCTAATGCGGGACAACCTCTAGGGGTATAAAATTCACAATAATGAAGTTCCAGGGGTATCAAAATCAGTTGTGATTGTGACTGGTTCAATGATAAAAATAGGAAAATGTAACCTAAACATATCAGCAAAATAAACCCAGAGTGTGTAATTTTTCTTGCAATATAGCAAAAGTGTAATTTTTTGGTATATTGGCTATTTTAAAGGTATTTTAGTTACGTATTGAGAACAGGTCCCGCAAGGGGTATAATTATACTGCAAATTGGTCCCCTTATTTAAAAAAAACCTGAAAACTAGTATAATTTCACCAAAAACTGGCTCCGTTAGACTCCCGTTAGGGGTTTATTTTCACTGAAAATTGGTCTTGTTAGCCTTTTAGGGGTCAATTTCAGAACTCCTGGAATGAGCATGGGTACCCAACAAACCCCTGAACCCCCCACCCCCGGATAAAATCTCGCTTTGAAGAAAAGATAATGCACTGCAGTCTATGGAGTCAGTATACTGCACAAAATCATTGTTTAAATCAACTTGGAAATTAAAATACGAAGGAACTGAAATTTTGGTCCTTGACCTTGGGATTTATAAGCTAGTCTAGTGACACTGTTATGTGATAAATGTAAAAATCACAAGCTATCCCTTAGGCTTAATTGTGATCCATTTCTACATGTATCCAGTGAAAAGGCTCATGAATTAAATACTAATTTATAGTGAACTAGAGGTATTAGCGCTCCATACTAGTATTCCCATGAGTTATAGCATTTTGGAGCACAGCACTATAGTCTAGTACAGTGGCAATGCAGCACAAGTGCATACAGTAATATGTACAGTGTATAGGCTACGACGTGTACCCACCAGTATCATCACTAATCGGTCGCAAAATTGCCAAGAATACATTTGTTTACTTCTACTCACAGTTAATTAATTTCAGGCAAAACGGGCAACATACTCCATACAAATTGCAAATGCTTGATATTTTTTTCAGATATTGACCAGGAAAGTACTTTATAAAGGCATACGTGTATACTCATCCCATAGAAACCCGTGCAACCGAGTGAATGTTATGGGTAGAGCAAAAGGGACGCAGTGGAACTTCCGGTTTCTTCACCGGCTCGCTATTCAATCGCGTGGAGATTGCCTATCCAGTGTGTAGAGATCAGTGGTGCACTACTTCCTGGTGATTCTGGCAAAACTGCTTTAAAATGTCTGAAAATACACTAGATATGTTCAAGTTGGTGACCGAATCGATAATCTCGCCCCCCCCCCCAGTTTACTCCATCAAAATTGAGATTTTATATCAAAACAAAATTCATATTTTCCTCATTACCCCAGTGAAATTTAAGGTCCGGGAAATGTTTCTTTTTGATGTTATGAACAAAACATCTCCAAATGTGATTGACCACATTAATTAACACACACACTGTCGGAGCGCTTTTTAGTACACATTTTTGCCTCTACTATCAAACGGCTGGACCGATTTAACTCAAAATTTGCAATTACGTGTTTCTGGTGATATGCTTCCGTGTGTGTGAGAGAGATAAAAAGCATCATATGAAAAAAGCGGATTATTCACACTTCACACGGATTTGTCAACTCTATAGAATTGCCCGAGGAGGGCACCCTCAATTTTCAAACAATCATGTTTTGCATATACATAATTACTGTGTAAAGTACCGAAGTCCCATAGAAAATTAAATCTTTGTTATAAAATTAAATTCAGGATCCGTTATACACAATAATATCTTATGGCACTATACTATACATACGTGTTTACTGCATCAAAACGAAAAATCGGATTCATCTCAAACTTTGGAGCTGAGCATTTTAGGTGACTATCTTTAGTTCTAGTTTACTATTTTTAATTAATACATACAAAAAAATTATATTTCAAATCTCTGAGTCAGCCTTTAATGATGTACAGTAGTGACGTACACTAGTAGGATGAAAACTGGAATGAAACAAGCATCTCAACAAAGAAAATATTACATCACAGCTAGATTGTACCTATAAAAGCCTAGGCTGTTTGTTTGTTTGTTCTTTAATTCTTATTTAAGGATCCATTGCCTATAGGTTATACGTAGCAGGAACAGCTGCGGATTTGATTCAATTTGATCAAGCTAAAACATATATTGTGAACTGACCATTCCAATAATAATACAAACTAGTCGACATGTGAAGACTATTGAAGCGTTCCAAGTTGTGATATGTGTGAAGAGGAGACTATCCAATTCAATAAGTATAATGGTTTTGCAGGTTTCCCCCAGAATGCACTTAATCTGATAAAGCAGACGAACTTTGTTTATGTCTGCTCTTTTTTTTGTTACTTTAATATAAAGGGTAACATTGGCGAGGCCATAGAAAGATACCTTTTCAGTACAAAATGCTTACCAATTCACTATATCACAAAGTACATTGCACTGAAGCAAGAGAAAAACGCTTCGTACATTACGAATTATCTAAGTGAGAACGTGGCTACATCGAAAAATGTCCAGAAAGAGTCAAAGTTTGATTTGGTAGAAAAAGTTCCAAATCATATGAGTCCACTATGGAATTTATCAACATATTTTATATAACTAGGTTATACTTTAGACTTTGAAATATGGGTAAGCTTAAGAGTGAAAGTTATAGACTTCAACTTATCTATTTTTCTTGTCCAGAGAGGTTTTATTCAGAACTACACTCTAAAAATGTTTTACTCCACCTGAGAAAATTGTTACTCATTTGGTAGTTAAAAATTCACAGCTCATTCGTTGAGTATGACCAACGAAGGTTGAGCAGCAGTTTTAGTCTGCCTTGTAGTAAACATTTTACTCAGTAAAAGAGTCAATATTTTACTCAACATTCTGTTGAGTAAAATCTTACTCTGCTTTACTCACCAGTTGAGCTGTGGTTTTTTTTTACTCAACAGGGTGGTAAACTTTACTCAACCCACGAGGAAGAATATTTTGTACTGTATTTGAGTATTTTTTTGCCCAGCCATTGAGTAACTTGTTTTGACTCAACTGATATTTAGCACACTAATTTGCAACATTAATTTTACACAATTAATATTAATATTAACATTGGATAATGCTTTGGATGCAGGAAAGAAAAATGTTTCCTCAAGAGAAAGCTACAAGTTGCTCACTAGGATGAGTAAATGGCATATTCGGTACACTCAAATCTCCTCCAGACATTTTGACTTCGTTTCTGTAATATTCTTTCATACATCACAATGACACAAGCAAGATTTACTTAACTTTCGTATGCTTGGTATTTAATTCTGTAAAATGCCACAAAATCTACAAGAACATACAGCCCTTTATACATCAGATGCAGATACAGAACTAGTATTAAAAGTCTGCCAACTCTGATAAAAGCTTCTACTGTAATCTGAGAATATTTCAGTAAAAATCAATTTTCATGATTTTCTCAAGTTTGTAGTCTATACTTTTATTACCAGTAAATATATCGATTTTAAATATGATTTATGGGTGTCATATTTCAGTGCATGAACGCTTCTAGGTTATACTTCTTTACTCTCAATCATGAGTTAACATTTTTTAGATGCATTGCGTCTAACAGTAAGTTACACGAAATGCCCTTTTAAGTGAATTACTTCGCGGCGATGAAATCCTCGTCCTACCCTTCAAATTTAATCCATGTGACAAGGGCAAGCCATTTTCTCATCACGTTCGCCCAGCATGCAAGCTGTTTTCCTCAAGTATAGGATGTCCTATTGCTAATATTTGCAGTTCTGTAACTTTCTTTGTAACCTTCCAAAATGAGATTTTCGCAAAAGTAACAAATTTGTCAGCTAATTTGTCAACTATCCCTACGTTTGGTTCACTGGAGATTTGGAACAGACTTAATGTCAGAAGGCGAGTCCTCAACAAATGTCAAAGCACTATTTTGCCCCCTTTAGGGATATGGTTCCGAGTCAATTTTATACAAATCTACCACGAATGAAATAATTAACCTATATATTTGAAAACCACTCCAAAAGGTATGCCGAATATATGCATGAACAGCGTTAGTCCTTATTGATGTTTCCAGTAGGAAAAAATAAGATGTATCTGTTATATAACTTGAGTGAGTTCATTAGAGTATTACGAGTGGTTGTTTACATCGTATACAGGCACCATCGTAGATATTTACTCACGAGAATACTTATGGCCATAAGGACTTTTATACAGAAACATGTTGCACTGTTGCACACGCAAATGTTGTGTAATGTGGGCGCGATATTGATTTGAGTTTGGCCTTGACTGAAGATCTATCCAGGGTGCAGCAAATGCAGGAACGGGAAGCACCGCTCCTAGGAAATGCCTATGAGATTGGGGAAATAATTCCATATGAACGGTGAATACTTACTAAAGGATTATCCCAAAACCTCGCTCCCGAGGAAGAAATGATTTTCTACACCCCGTTTCTATATTTTCTAAATAAGCAGGTTGAAAAATCTAAATAATTTGGATTGAACAAAAATCTTTAAGGATTTGCTACATGTGATTAGTTTGTAACCTTGAATTTGATAAAGTCAATATTTGATTATTGTAAATTAATTTGTCAGAATAAAATACAAAAAACAATAACAAAAAAAAAATTGGTACGTTAGTGGTTCGGATAACCACACAGCCTTATACATGCGGAACATAGGAACATATCCGAATAGTTGTAAGACACTTTAAAATTGTTATACTTCTCTTTTTTACGTTTTATCACCCTTCGCGTTCTCATATTTTGTATAGGTAAAGGTTTCCGGAACACAACCCCATAAATATACCAAATATGAAACAGATTTGCTACACTTCTTTATAACTAAATTTGTTGAAGGATCTGTATCTATACATGTGACATTGATTTGGCTACTTTTCTACATACCAGTGCATTATATTCACCAGTGAGATTCGCTGACTTCTACATAGTTCTCATATCAGAGTGAAGCCATGATTTTCAAAGAAGCGGGACTCAAAATGGATTGGCTGTGGAGATTGGGTCAAGCAAATAGCAAGTCTGGGGTGAAGCCCCAGAAACTGAGAGAAAACTGAAAAAATGTGTTTCTAGCCATTATGGAAGCACTTTATATATTTTTCTCCATGAGATTTTGCTACCGTTGAATTGATTTTTGGTTTAGCTGAAAATGATCTACAAGTTTTGTAAAAACTTCTTTTTACCATTACAAATGTACACTTATATGGGGTATTATGTTTGTGCCAAGCTTAACAATTTTAACGCATTTCATAATAAACGATTTTTCTCTTTTGACCTATTTTGACCTACACGTCGTTGATCAGTCGTTTTACAGTCACTTCCAACTGCCATTGACTTTTATCATTCCTATGGAAGAATTTGTGTTCTTTCCTGACTTAATTGATTCATGTTCGAAATTTAATGGTGGATTCTTCCAGTAGACTCCCTGGTCTATTACTTAAAGCAATACAATTCTATTAGTACGAAGCTTCACATCCATACTGCATATTGTAGTCCTCAATAAGGCCGCCTTCAGACCAACGGGGACAATGTATTTTATGACACCAGCACATGAAGGTATGATATTTACATCCAAGAATCCTTAATTCTTGTCCGACATGCAGGTAAAGCAAAATGTTTACTCATTAGAAAGCCGCAGGTTGCTCACGAGGATGAGTAAATGGCATATTCGGTATATACTCAAATCTCCTCAAGATATTTTGACTTCATTTCTGTAATATTCTTTCATACATCAAAATGGCACTTATAAGCAAGATTTGCTTAACTTTCGTATGCTTGGTATTTAATTCTGTAAAATGCCACAAAATCTACAAGAACATACAGCCCTTTATACAGTCTTCAATAAGGCCGCCTTCAGACCAACGTGCAACGGGGACAATGTATTTTATGACACCAGCACATGAAGGTATGATATTTACATCCAAGAATCCGTAATTCTTGTCCGACATGTGTATAACTCTGATCATGCTTCTTCAAATGAAAAACTTTACACCAAAAAAAATTCCAGTATTTGTTACGTTACAGATTGTTTTCACCTACATTCAGAATACGAACATGCAGAGACAAGTCAGGAATCAAATTAAAAACCGTGAAAACTGGAACGAAACAAGTATTTCAATAACAGAAATAAAACAAGTCAAGCTAGTGTAAAATGATGACAGTAGTGAAGTATATTCAATATTGAATCCTGACCTAGATTTCGCCAATACAAATGCAAAACAATGCTATTCTTCATCTATTAACATAATTTCCCTTCTACTTTTTATCAGGATACATTAGCTACGGATGTAAACAACAACCTCAAAGGATTTCATGCTATTTGATCGAGCTAGAATATTGCTAACTGTCCCATGCAATAAATAGTCTTATCGACGTGTTAAGAATATTGAAATACCCAAAGCTTTCTACTTCCGAAGACGAGATTATTCGATTTGATACTAAGTATATGAGCTTTACTATTCTATCCCCGCAGACGATAATCTGATCAAGCAGACGCGCTTTGTTTTTATCCCTTCAGGACAAATAGCAGCATTAAAGCCGCCAAACATAATACTTCTATGTAAAAAAGTGTCTAGAAAAATGTTGAAAATAGCACTGTGCATACTTCATCTAGTTTTGATGTTGTAATATGGAAAAGTGTTGAACATTTTATATTTAAAGATGCTTGTTCTGATTTATGTCTATTGTGTTCTCTACTTGATATGCGAGACTGGCACTTGCCATACGCGCCATCAAGTAGAGTGGGAAACAAACTTGTGGTTTTGATGGTAGAAGCAATAATGCATATTTACAAGGGAGTTTCCGTAACGTGATTCATCTGACACACTATTTTTCTGACACACTAATGAATTCGGAAACCTTAACGGAATAAACATGTGCTTTATTCCGTGAAGGGATCCGAATTCATAAGTGTCAAAAAAGTGTGTCAGATGGGTCAGGTTACGGAAACTCCCTTATTTAATACTGTGCTAATATTGATGGTTAACCATTAAAACGGCGTTTTTTGTTTATATCTTGGGAATGAAATGGATTTGAAGGCTCAAACTTCAGGACGACAATGACAAAAATATGGCCTTTCATCTGATATGTAAATCGATACTACTTCCGGGTAAATCAGGGGTCTTAAAGGCGATCGGAACACGCACCTTTAAATGAGATAATAATATTTTAATATGGGAGTTCGATCATCAAATTATTAAAAAGATGCAAGATTTCTACAACTTAGCGAAATCCGTGGTAATTAGCGCTCGTCTTATATGGAACAATCAAAACTTTGATACCTTCCCCTTTATAAGTTGACCATTCTTTACGCGGCAGACGACTATTGTTATACTCAGAGATCAATTGTTTTTAAAACATATTTCCAATTTGTGCATTTTAATGACCATATTCCGATTCAGCATGAAAAATACATTCAAATGAGTCCAAACAAGCCTATTTTTAGGTCAGTGGTTTTGAAATGGTTTCCTAAAATGACCGCCAATTCAAAAGCCACTGACTAATGCATCCAATACAGAAGGTTATCTACAAGATTTTGAAGGGTGAAGAAAAAACAATAATGGATATCGTGTACCTATGGGTGGAGACTGGTAATGGAACCAAGATAATCCCTGAAAATAGAATGTGCTAGGATGATTATTTCATGATAAAAGAATAGGTAGGGCATACTTAACTTAACACTACTCAGATAAAGTTTAATCAAATAAGGTAGGCAGTAACAAACCTATATATTCAATTACCCCTTCGTCTATGGTACTACGTATGGAACAATTTCTCCCAACTCTAAAATGATACTTAAGGGGAAATTTTAATTATTCATTAGGTTATAAAGAACTCTTACTATTATTTAAAACAATTAATATTCATATCCTTTGTTATTCTAGTGGAATATCTTTAATTTGCATAAATTAAAATTCATATCCTTTGACGGAATAAAGCGCAAACATAGGATAACCTTAAGGGGAAACAGAATTTTGCCTTAACGTCGAATTCAGTGCATAACAAAAGAGAATTTCCCCTTAAGGTAGGAATTAGTGGTGTAATAATAATAATAATAATAATAATAATAATAATAGGATTTGTGAAGCGCAAATGCCCACCCTGCATGGCGCTCAAGGTGCACAAACAAAACAAAACGTACGAAACCCACTATGATATTGTACAAAAAAAACATAACTTGAATTGCAAGCACTTAAAACATAAAAACCAGCAATACAAAACATGCAACATGAATATTTAAAATATTTAAAACATCTTTGAAAGCTTAACTCATGAGATAACTCTTTCTTAAGAATTGTAAGACAACTGTTCTAGCTCTAATGAACTTCATTCTACAAACGTGGGGCTGCAATGACCTATCACCCCATGTGTTGTTGGATAGTGATTCCTTCAGAAGCATCATATTAGTAGAACGTATAAACTGATAAAGTACAATTTGGAGTGTATTTGTAAATAGTCAAATGGAAGCCAATAAAGTTCTTTTAGAATTGGAGTTATGTAGCGAGTCTTTTTTGAAACAGTGCGAATCATAGCAGCGGTTTTTGAATGCGTTTTAAACTTGCAAGATGATTTGCTGGAAGAACATAAAAAGGGTAATTTCTATTATCAAGACGTGAGTTGATGAAAGCGTGAATTATCTGTTCTAAGCACTATGGTGAGATATTTCTAATATTTCCAATGTCTCTGATATGAAAGGCAGATGAGCGGACGAAATTTGAGATGTGAGGCTTCTATGCCATGTGAGAATCCAGTGTTATTCCAAGATTTATTATGTATGATGGATTGTGTATTAAGATCATAATAATACTAAAGTGTGTGTTTGTGTGTATTAGTGTGTGCGTGCGGATATTACATATCATGTAAAACTGGTCTAATTGTTTTGAAAGCTGTACCAACTCATTCTTTCTAGTTTGTAAGGATTAAAAAGTATAGTTTGTCCAATCTGCAGCATTTGTAGTGTTAGGCCTATACCTAACTTCTGACGACAGGCAAAAGTGCAGGGTCAAGAAAACATGATTACTCTTTCTCGATGTATTGATACCTCGTTCTACAAGATGAATTTGGAACACAACTTTCAGAGGGGATTGATACCGTTTTCTCAAACTGAAATGACTAACTGGTACTTATTCGATGTATAGCTATGCTTGCATATATATTAAGCTTCAAGATTCACTTTACGACGTCATACGACGCCATGATCACGCCAAACTATAAGGAAATTCTGCTGAATATAGGCCGAAAACAGCCTACGTTTTGAGAAGAAACCCATATGCAAAACAATCATATTTTTAGTTTTGAAATGTGATATTATCATTTTCATGGATTTCACAATCCCCCTACCATAAAGGTTTGACCTTTATACCCCATTCTCTGTGTCATCTCCCTTCCCCGTTACTTTGTTTATCTGTTGGTTTAAATCAAATTTATTTTAAAAAGGGCTTGAAAAACATCGATATCAGTCAATTTTGTTTTGCCCACCAATTTTAGCGTTTGTTTTATTGGGAAAAGATTAGGATTAGATTTAAGGGTAAGGATAATGGTTTGGTTACCAGTACCTCAGTGCGCTAAAATGCCAAAAGCTTTCATAAAAAACTTCCAGGTAATCACTTTCTCATCCTCTCTGGTCATTTTATCGAAAACAATGTGAAGGTAGCACCACCACCGGCGTTAGGGTATGCCGTCAAGGTGGAAGGGTATGGGTGGTTGCCAGTCAATTTATGGTACTTTTTTAATACAATATTTCGCACAATATGGCTCTAAAACTACGTTTATGTCAAACTAGTGAATGGCCGTCATTTAGAGCTGAAAACCACATAAAAATCCGATATTTATACCTATTTTCTGTGGAAAATGTCAGTTTTGCCGACACGTCATTTTAACGCATACTAGGTGTGTTGGTACTTATTTTGGTATCAATGGAAAGAGAAGGCCCATAGCTATAGCTATTCTGTGGTATCAAAACCATAAGCATCGGGTGCTTTATAACGAATTTCCAAGGGGAGTGGTATCCCCACCCCCTTGGTAAGACGTGTTACAAACAAGGCTTGATAAGAAGAGGGTTAATAATTTATAAGAGCGCAATACACCTGGCACAAAAAGTATCTCGGCATGTTTTTCGATCAGTATTGTGCCAAAGTCAGACCATTTTAAAAGTTTTCGAAATATGCATTTTGTTCCCTAGGTCTTGTTCTTTCATTTAACACCTCGCTTTCGGGCGTTCTATCTCAGCCATTTTTGCACGCTTTTTTACAAGCCAGGTATTAAATGAAAGAGCAAGACCTAGGCACCAAATTGTATATTTCGAAAACTTTCAAAATGGTCTGACTTTGGAACAATACTGATCGAAAAAAAATGCCGAGATACTTTTTGTGCCAGCCTGCAACAATAATGACACAGTTGTTTGACCCCGTGTCTCTTATTTTGTAAACAATTTCAAACATCCAATCTACTTAAATTTCTGTGTAAACAGCTTTTTTTTTTTTTTTTTTTTAAAAAAAAAAAAAAAAGTTGCAGTTTTTGGATTTTTCAATGGTCACTGTGTGGTACAACGCAATAATACGTGTGTATTGATTTTACACAAAGAGGTTTTCCGACTGAATGAGCGAGAAAGCCTACTTGCAACATTGATTTGGTACACGTGTTCGTGTTCCATTACACTGCAAAGCCCGTTGAAAAATCCAAAAACTGCAACTTTTGGTTTGGTGGGTTTGCGTCTTTCGGGCGTTCTATCTCAGCCATTTTTGCACGCTTTTTTACAAGCCAGGTATTAAATGAAAGAGCAAGACCTAGGCACCAAAATGTATATTTCGAAAACTTTCAAAATGGTCTGACTTTGGCACAATACTGATCGAAAAACATGCCGAGATACTTTTTGTGCCAGCCTGCAACGATAATGACACAGTTGTTTGACCCCGTGTCTCTTATTTTCTAAACAATTTCAAACATCCAATCTACTTAAATTTCTGTGTAAACAGCATTTGTAGAAATAAATCTTGTTTGCTGCTGTCTCGAACTAGATAGAAAGTCCTATGATGTAGAGTTCCCCTGTCTATTTGTCTATTGTGTTCTACATTGTGTGCTGCGCGTATCATTTTGTTTCAGCATAGACTCAGTAGTATTGTCTATATGGTCACGGATTACTCCGTGTGTGTTTACGTGCAGACCCTGTCAAGTTATGGTCAACTTTCAGTTCTGTTACACCGGAAATGATTGAAATATTTGTAAAATTGGCTAAAATCCAAATTAGTTGACAAACAAAACTGCCAATGCCACTCTTTATATTATTCGTTTACTCAGCTATTTGGGATGCCCTTCCTAAAACCATGGAGTTATGCTAAAACTACCCAGTAACTAAGACAAACAAAGTCGCCACCAAGCAACGGCACCAAAATCCGATCTAAGATTAAGCATTGTTAGAACACAAATCTTGACGATAAAAACTACTTCTATCCATTCCTATGTGAGGAGGATGGGTTTTAGTGAGAGGATTTCACAATGCTTACTAAATATATGACCTCCACAAATGGGTGTTACGTACCAAGTGACGCAGCAGTGGCTGAAATCAAAATTGGCCGCCACTCAAGTGGCGATCGGAGCTGTTCTAATTGGA
The DNA here is from genome assembly GCA_023653785.1 of Ophioderma brevispina. Lineage (NCBI taxonomy): Eukaryota > Metazoa > Echinodermata > Ophiuroidea > Amphilepidida > Ophiodermatidae > Ophioderma > Ophioderma brevispina. The sequence goes on along the minus strand of JAMKCH010056823.1, from coordinate 53,978 downwards.
TGACAGCCCGCCTAGTAACACGCCAAAATTAAAAAGAACAGGGTGCCAAAAGACAGCAACTCCAACCGACCCAAAAGAGAACGGGTTGAAGAAAGAGTTAGTTCCGTTTAGCATTATCATAAATGTAATATGTAATTTCTTTTAAAGCGACATAATGGTATAAAAAATATTCAGACGTAATGAAAAGGACCCTTACTGAAATCACTTCCACAAGTTTGAAAACAATTTGGATGTTTACATTCTGTAAAAACAGTAAAAACAGGAAGAGCTCCAGAGGGGAAAGTGGCAGTTCGTGGCAATTTCTGGAACAGAAAACCAAAGTGTTGACATCCCTGACAGAATTTACAGTGTATCTAGCTTGTTTTGTGACACAATTCAAAAGCATTCAGACCAGGATTCAGGCATTGTACTTTAGGCTTGTAGGAAGATATTGATCTGGCAAGTGAAAGATGGATTAGCCGGGATTACCACATATACAATAGCAATGGTCTGTGAGCTGATACAGCATGTTTTTCAAGTTTAATACATGCTGGCAGTAATGTTAGCATCCTTTTTCCAGAAATTGCCACGAACTGCCACCTCCCCCTCTGGAACTTTTCCTGTTTTTACTGTTTTTACAGAATGTAAACATCAAAATTGTTTTCAAACTTGTGGAAGTGATTTCAGTAAGGGTCCTTTTCATTATGTCTGAATATTTTTTTATGCCATTATGTCGCTTTAAGTTAATGATTAAAAAGCATTTCTCCATTTGAATTGCAGCATTTTATGCGCTTTGAGAGAGCATTATTTAGTTTAGTCTCATACTTTCACTGTTTTGAATCTTAACCCTTACCAATATACATTCTCCAATATACATTTTCAGATTCTCAGTGGCGGCGCACTAACGATGCTTTCTCAGTGTCACACACAACCGTTGTTTTCCCAAAGCCCGCACTGTCATCGTATTATATCTCTCGTTGGCATTATAGTGATGTTGCAATCACGCAGAGCGGCGTAGTAAGCCTCACCATAACTGCGATTGCAGGTCACGGCGTACAAGCTATCGTTAATAGAAATACATCGTACTAACACTAACAAGGGATTTATATGATTCATAATGCAATATGATTTTCTTATCAATGTCTCAATCGGAGCCTATGATCGGCTGATGACAGTATTGGCGACCTCCGAGATTACGTCTGCATCGTCACAGTGCGGTAAGCAAAATCTTAGAAATCGAGAATGTCTTCCTATGTCTTAATGCCACACTTCAAATAGATACTTTATACACTAAAATGGCTACCGGCAACTCGTCATCTGACTCTATTGGGCCATCGTATGAATCTTTATCCGATTGTAACTGGTTAAGCCCAGCAGAAACGGGTATTTATCAACTAGGATGTTTTGTACTGGTCAACGGATTTCTTGTTCCACCTACAGTGGGCATGGCCCAGATAGTATGGCTACGATCTTGCCTCGCCATTGGAAGTTTTTGTCATATTTTATGGGCAGCACCCGCAAGATGCTGGCCCGATGCTTTTGGGTGGAACCTAGGTTGTTTTCTCCTCAACATCGCTCACTTACTCTATGCGATGTACATTATTTATCCCATAACATTTGACGACGATATTGAGAAATATATACTAACATGTTCCAGCCGTTTGAGATAGGTAAACAAAAGTTTCGTACGCTATTAGATTCCCATGGTGCGATATATGAGCTGGACGCAACAGGAAGATATGCACTAGAAGGCAGCACGCCCACAGGACGACAGCTTGCTTTACTAGTAGCAGGCAGGTAAGAAAAATAACAACCACAAATGCCGAGTAAATAATATTATTTTAAATTAAAGGCACACTGTGAGAACTTAAGTCACGTCCCTGGGAATCTCTTACATCCATAAAGTGATTTTGGCCTAAAGCAGTTGTTTCAAATGGAGAACTGGTTTCAATTCAAACTTTAAAATTCAGCATTTTGAGCGACATTCTTTAATTACAAATTCACATTCTAAAATCTCCTAGAGTGCCTTTAACTATACTATTAGTACATAGGTCACTTAATAAACCTTTTGCTACTAGTACATAAGTATTTGACCCTTTGCATGTGGTACATATAACCTACATCCATGTACGCTTGTATTGGACGCTTTGCTTAAGTTTGCTACTAGTATAGATAATTATTGGAGCCTTTAAATTTGCTACTAATACATATGAGTAATAAACTCTTTGCTACAGGTACATAGGTAAAATACTTAGCCCTTTGCCAGCAGTACATAGTTAACTTATGTGACAATTTGCTAATACTACATAAGTAAGTTATATAATCATTAGATCATCGACTTATTTATAAAAATTTCGTAAAGTAACTCATACAAGACATCTTGATTTCTCTAATTGAGGCTTACCTTAACTTGTTGAATATAGAAAGAAAATCACAAATGTAGTTATACTTTTAAAAGTTACTGTAAACTCGCATGACTGAGTGTATTTTGTTAAAAATGAAATCAACATTAATATTGGATATTTTCACCTTAAAATATACACAAATTCGCAATTCCATGTTTCTATACTTTGCAGTAAATGATGGCTAAATAGCAATAAAAGCATTATTAAATATGATTTTACACTGTAAATTTACGATTTCGTGCTGGCAGCTTAGATGCATCCTTCAAGTTGGTTGATTTGCGCATTTTTCAAAACAGAACTGAGTTTATTTTTGTCGTTCCTCTCTGTACTAAAACAGCTACAAAATGGAAGACAAAAAAGAAATCTGGCATATCAATGAATTTCACATGGTAGCTGAACTACAAGCATTATCATCGAAATCAGATGTGTATTAGCATAGGTATTAAAGCACTTTAGCCTTTCCAAAATTCTTTATCATTTGAAAGTGACTTATATGCTTGCCTAAAGTGTACACATTTCGCATCAAATACAACACTAAATATATCAGTTGTTATGGCAACTGAACTCATAATTTCTGAGAAAATTGTTGCATGTGTAGTCCATGAAAGTAAATGCATATTACATACACTGACAAGAAAGTAGCACGGTTCTTCAGAAGGTGCCAAAAGCGTGATATTGATGAGATACGTACAGCTAACGATGTGCTGGCAATCTTTTGGTAATCAAAAAAGTTCAAAATGTTACATACCGGTAATAGCCCGGGGAATTTGCGTGTCATACATTGATAAAATAAAATGTCAATAGGGCGACACAAACGCGCATGTTAAAACTTCTTTGACATCTTATCACGTGAACCAACATCTTCGATAGTAAGGATTTATTACAAAGCGTAAATTTCTCTTCGAGGCATCAAATGTACAATTCTAATACTTTCATGGTTATTGGGAATATGAAAGAAAATTGTTTTCCGAAATACATGGCGCGTTGCCGGCCGTTGTATTTTTGTAAATGGGACGCAATCAATTGCGAGAAAGCATCAAAGAGCTGAAAGGAGAACGAAGCCTATTTTCTCCTTTCACTCCAGCCTCTTTGGCAGATCCAAGAGAGTGTCCTTGTGATAAATAGTATTATAAATAAATATGAGCATAGGTCAATAGATAAGTTACCGTAAAGTGGTTCAAATTCATGAATCAATCTCTGTCCAGTTAATACTCAGTAGCGACTCATTATTGTGACTCAATTTGGATATGTTGTAGAAATACATGTTACAGAACAAAATAAAGGTTGTCACAAATTGGTAACCTTTAATTCCCTCGAGCACCAGACAAGCAAAGGAGTGATCTCTATGCGTCTGTCCTAGATCCTGCGTGACGTGCACGATTTATAAGTTGTTTTCCAAAATGTGTCCCGTGTGGGCAGTAAGAATATTGCAATTGGATCAGATGGACGAAAATTGGTTAAAATATTACTTATTTGTACCTTTGCTAAGGACAATTTCGCGTCTTTTACTATTCTGCTATTTCACGGGCAGAAAGGCAAATGTATTTCTATCATTCTACCATACAAATTAATGGTAGTGCCCACGGTTAATCATCGCGATATACAGCAATTATCAGTCCCCAGTCACGTGCTAAAAAATCTTAATTCGAGCATATCTCCAACAAAAATGTAATATACCATAGCAAAAGGCGTTGTGGGCAAACGTTACTATTTCGTTTTATAATCCCACAACCCCACACATTTACACGACTGGAAACTCTACTGAATTCAATCAACTTCGGTCGATAGCATTTTCAGGTCAACGTTTTTTTCCTTTGGAAAAATGTATGCATATCAATCTATAGTATATACCACTGATCTCTATAGACCAGTTAACATCCTACATCTCTTCTTTTGTTGCCTGCGAATCCATTACCGCGAATCGTTATGGCCCATATTATTAAAACTCTAACAATACAATTGACCCGTGTGTAACAGTCAGGCCGAAATATTTCAAGACACCAGGCCCTAGCATGTTAACAACAGTGCTGTTAACTTGGTCATACAATGGAGTGCTACACAACAGTAATTGTATATTAGATGAATGCAGCAACGGCGGCATCTTGTTCTACCGAACACAATGCCATTCCAGAGACACCTGTTTACAGAAGTTGTGTCCCGGGTGCACGTTTTTAGAGACATGCCATCCCATACCGCAAATACAATGAGCTCTTGAATTGGCTTCAGTCCTGTGTCCTGTTATTTCGCTTATCCACATTTCATGGAACAAATTTTGGTATAAATGACCGGCTCCTTAACCACCGTTGGGCTCTTTGTTGGATGACCAATATGGCCGTCAGGGCCCTCAATACGAAGCCCAGGTTTCCAATCCACTGTATATAGATCAGTGGTATATTACATTTACAACACCGGTCACTTGAGATATTTTTAACCGATCGTAAATAATGATCCAAAAGTTTTGACATGTTTAGATTAAACTTATCCGATTTTAAACGCACAATACGAAGCAATGTTTGGTTTATCACAATTTCAAAAACTTGTCTGCTTTAATTTAAAGCAAGGCATGTGTTTTTATTCATTTATAAGTCGTTGCACAAATGATGAAACAAATTAACTAAAACGATGTAAAATCCACCGTTTTAATACATCTGATGATATTTTAAGTATTTGGTTTTTTTTTCTAAAAATCAAATGATAATTCGCTACAGATCATTCTAATCGGTTCGTCAGGAACTTTAGGTTTGTGTAGCCAGAAAGACGGAAATAAATAAGCCATAGCTGATTTTTTTCGCAATAGTTACCTAATTGTGAAGATCAACATATCAGAAGTACCAAGAGTCCCCAATGGTAAGTTTACCACAGGGGTAAACTGTGGTTTTCTAACTTTTTTTTAAATTTCAGGCCACGACCAAAATTGTTAAATCATTTCAAACAGTCCGCTTAACTAATTCCAGATTATTATATGTTGTAACGGTCATATTATGGAAAAAAATGCCATTCTCAATACATTTTCATCTTGGAACTATTGACCTTATAGGGCAGTGGCTTTGACCTCACATAGACTCTGTAGCAACTAGCAACCTGTCATATGAGCGCTACGCTAATGCAAGACAAATTACTTGAACCTGTTATAAATCTTCCAGCCGATCTACCCCACTTATCATTTCAACACATACACAGTTGTGGATCTTATGAAAAAGAGGCACGAAAAATAAGTTTTTTATTGTTTCTAACTGTAAGTTTCTTAGGACTGCATATGGTGGTTATTGCCAGATAAAATAAACTTTTATCACAGGCATATATGCTTTTGTTCATGAAAATATCTTGTATCTTGACTAGGTTAGGTATAAATAAGCCGAGCTTTTGTCTTTTGAATTAAGTAGTCAGTTTTTCACCTTGATTCTCGTGTTCCCATTTGAAGCACGGTAGTCAACGAAGCGAATCATTGCCAAAATATGGCAGGGCTATCTATTTTCTGTTAAATGAAAAGATATCGTAATGGTGTAAAAGGCCAAAAGAACTAGTAAGATTTATTAATACACTTTTAAAAAAATGTGGCATTTTTGGTCAAAGCAACAATTATAGCATTTCCTATTTCGAAAGGTGTCGCGATGCCTGTTCTTTATATGTATGATCATTCTACGCTTCCAGATACTAATTCATGTATCAGTTACTTTATTTTCTAAAAATGATTTTATGAGTGACTTGGGCGACAAGTTAGGGGCATCAGTGATAATTTTTTGGCTGCACTTTTCAAGTGGGTTAAATAGTGTCGACTTTTATTCTACAATTCATAAACAGCCCACTTCTTTTGGACACTGATTTCATTCCTTGAACACCGTTCATTTTAACGTGAATCCGTGGACAGAGCGCAAAAGCGAGATACTTGATTCAAAAGACTGTAGGTCGGTTCCTCTACAGTAACAGAGTGATTATCTTCGCAGTCAAATAAAGGCTAATGAAATAAGGTTGATATCACGTTTCACGTGTTATATAAAGATGCAAATTGGGGACCAATCAGCGTCCATACTTGGCTAATCCTGTATAAAGTTTTTTTCTAAAATAAATAGCATTAACATTGTTTTAAGATACATAAAATTATCTTTGTCAACCTAAGAGCGATATACTAAAATCCAACACACGTACCATTTGAAAAAAAAGTCATAGCTTGATGCAAAGTTTCATTAGACATGTGTAAAACAATTAACCTGTACAAAATGTTCACCGAGACAGCTATAAAAACTACACGTCATTTGTTTTAAATGTCCGAATCGCGAGAAAGTTTCACACATTTATAAGCTTGACTTAATTTTTACTTTTTAAGTTGTATTTGCCAATGCATTCATTTTTGGAAGCTTGGTCTGTTGTTGGTGGTGGTGTTACTGCTGCTGTTGTTGTTGTTGTTTTCTGGATCTTCTCTGTAGATCAAAAGATCGTACCTTTAAACTGACTGTACAATTATGATAAACATTGGCATAGTTTCAGACGTTAACTAATATGATATGCGTTACAGGGGATAAATAATGTGCCAAACAGATTCTAAATTTACGTCAAACAATTAAAATATGCATGTTTAGATAAATACTTATCGTGACCAGAAAGGTTATGGCAAACCATTACGAATTCGATAGCATAAGTGCTATATAACATGGATTACAATCAATACGTATATGCATGGGCTTCGATTCAGCTTTACTTCAGTGAACTGTAAAGTTATGTAGCAATGTTACACTTTCATGGTTTGAAAAACCTTGTCTGTTCATGGCTATATAACAGAATCCTAAAATTCTACTTTGGTTTCCTAATAACTTGGGAATCTTTTGCCAGATTTTTTTATCTGTGTTGGTAAAAAGGGAGCATCTGAAACTATTAACACCAAGGCAAACAATCTTAGGGGCGTTTCCCTAACCGACCACATTTTCTTTATGAATACAGTCTACAGGTTGTTGAATTCAAAGTTTGTCTGGGGAGGGTGTTCATGGTAAACCAATCAACGAGCTACATCAAACATAAAGAGCGCCCTGCTCAGCGAGGAAGTAAAGTCGACTCACGAGCCCTGACTACACATTTAATCGTCTGCTCCTGATCTGATTCCATTAAGGCGGCATTGGTCTCCTGATATAGTGATGTGGACAGCTTTCACATTAATCTGACCTTACAAAATGTAGAGGAATCATCAAACAAAACAAAAATAACCGAATTGCTCTAATCTAGTTGCCGGCAAAGGGTGGCATTTTCGATTGATAGTTCTACGCTGTCGTCTGCAATCATGAGATATCGCCATCTTGAATTTCAACGTTGCCGTTTGTTAATACATTTGAACTGACACGGAATCCCTTTCTGAAGTGTCCAGCACACGAAACTGACGTCCATGTATAACTTGGCTCGCTTGTTAACATAACGAATACAATTCTGTAAGTTTTAACGTGTTTCAGACCTTGTTGGTTTCTTTACATAACTGAAAAGATTGACCCGCAAAAAAATCACTGGATTCAGTAAATTCATTCAGGAAGGTGTTCTCTATTTTGGGTCCCAATTGCTTCAATGGGCAACTAAAACATTTTTTTTTAATGGACAGCCAACTTTTCCCGAATGAATCCATTTTTGATTTAGGCATATTTTCCGCTCATTCATTTCAATGAAAACTTATAAAATGAGGATAACAAGGTAACGTAATAAATTATATATCATTTACCATAGCCACGATTTTCTGTAAACAAATAATACATTTTTTCCTATAAATAATGGCCGTTTTTGTGATGTTTTCTAAATAAAAAATAAATGTGCAGATTTAAATAGCGCCTTATCACCATTCAGTATCATAGCCGGCTTTACATTTATCCGCTTTTACTAGGAGACTCATGAATCATTCATTTCATCTAGGGGGGCTGCTTTTCGGGCGCTCAAACCTATCCTACTTAGATTGTTAATATTTCCCCCTAACAGCTCCCCATATTCGCTTGGGTGAACGAGTCAATTGAGACTAGGGTCTCTTGCCCAGGACACAACAAACACGTTTGACATCAGCGGGGCTCGAACTCACGAACTTGAATCATGAAAGTTCTGCGCTATCCGTTTCCTCTATTTCATAGCATGATGTTTAGGTTGTTTGCAAACAACTGGCAATAACTTGTCCCAACAGTCACGTCTACGTTCATCTATTATTAATTATAGAAAAAATCACAAATTTAAAAATTTGCAAAATATTTTTAATTTTATTATCTTATTTTATTATTAAAAATATATCACTATAAAAAACTGGCTAAAATACCAAGGACATTGACAGATTTGCGCAGTAAAAATTGCTGAAAAAATCACAATTACTGTGATGGGTCTGCATTTATATAGTTTAGTATTGCACTTGTATGCTCATTTGAAAGTCCCAAACTTGACCTTGTTTCCTGTAAGTTCGTGCATACCCTGTACCCTTAGAGGTTTGAAAGTAGGACGATAATTTCTCATAACAAATTGGCTTAATGGACACTAAATAGGCTTCCTGAATGAATCTCATTTGATTTAGGCATATTGCCCTCTTCACATTTCGATGAAAACGTTATAAAATGAGGATACACAAGGTAACTGCATAATACCATTTACATAGCCACATTTCTTATAAACAAATAAGTACATTTGGTCATGTTTTCTATTTGCCTCTATTTCATAGCATGGGGTTTTTAGGTTTTTGCAAACACTGGCATAATCTGCCAACAGTCAGCGCTCTACGTTTTATCTATTATTAATTACATAAAAATAAAATAATTAATATACACTAAATAAGTTTACAATATCACATTTTAATATTTCATTTGCAAGTAAAATATACCAATTTTAAAAGAACTGGCTAAAATTACCATAGGACATTGCGCAGATTTGGGCAGTAAAAAAGTGCTGCAAACATGCAAAATTATGTGAGGGGTTTCATTTTAAATGTTTTAGGATTGACTTGTATTGCACTTGAAACTCCCCCACTTAACCTTGGTTCATGTAGTTCATGGCTACCATGTACCCCAGGCTGAAAGTAGGATGAGAATGGCTCAAACAAGTTCTTTTCAGCAAATCCTGTGCATATTTTACCTTTGGCTTTCCTGAAGTGTATCGAGCTGTAATGGTGCACTCGAGCATCGGCATAAGATGTATAAGCGCTGGCCTGAATACAATGACACATTTGGCGTGATGTCCTCAGTTGCCGATATACGCCATTGAATTCAACAACTCAATGACACATTCGTTTCTGCGTTTTCCATGAATATTGTTTCAGGAAATAATACTGCCACGTTCACTAATTTGGGCAAACATCGGTGATTACCAGCTATTCACTGCCTCTAAGCGGCAGATGTGAGATGGTCATGTATGCTGAGTTCATTTGGCAGATATGTCACTCAATACTCAATAATGTTCAGGAAATGTGGACATCCTTAAAAGGGAGCAGAATATTTAAAATTAAATCACTTATTTTTCCTTGTGATGTTAAAACTTCATCAATGTGGGTGTGAAACATGTAAAAGTACACATTTACATGAAATCGAATAATCGTCGTTTTCCTAATATGCCGTCTGCCGTCGCGTTTTGTAAATGGGACATACGCTAAACGTTTTGATCTCGAAGACTTGGCCCGGTGACATCAATTTTGATTTTTTCATATGTTTGCTGATATGCACTATTATTTTCACCAGTTTGCAGATGACCGGCCAATTTGAAAATGAGCTTAGTAATTAATAATTATGAATAACGTCGACCTAAAACACATAAGAAGACGGCGCTTGAAAATTTTCAGTAAGTGTCATTACCTTTAATTCGTCAAAAAAGTAAGTTACCACATTAGTGCACTCACTGTTAGTTTTCCCCGTTTTGGCCTTGAGGAGCGCTTTACCTAAACCACGAAACCTACAACTCATTTGAAATTGATTTCAGGCAATTGTGACTACAAAATAATTATTGTATCATGCATGTATCTATTTCAGTTTTATTTATTCAAAGGTTTTCCACATTGGTTCTCCCAGTTTCCTATCAGTAAGAGGTTTTGGAAATCCAAAACGTCCATCATCTATAAATGGCCAAATCAAATCATCATTAAATAAGAATGATCACTGATGTGGCTCTATATACCGAGTGAACGTTTACTGTTTTCCACCCTTCCTGAGTAAATTGTACGAATTTACCTCTGTTGGAGGTGAACTTTTCAATCATGTTGTTTAAGAAAGGGAGAGTGTATGAAAATGTATATCTCTACATATTAAAATAATAATAATAATCAAGGTTATTTTAATCTCAAATCGTGGCTGTAGGCCACATGCTAGAGACTTACAACTTAATAATTACTAGACAGAACAAATGCACTGGAGAGAAGCAAGCTTAAACAGCGCCATAGTATTGCAACATCTCAAACACACTACACGAAACACAACGGATGGGTAGTATGTGCAAGATTTCTGGTTCATTTGCCTTTTTTTTCAAATGGCAACCATGGAGAAAGTGGCATTCAGGGTTCTTAATCAATACTGTTATAACACATCAAATCCCAAATGGAGTTCCGAATAAATCAGCAATGGTCACACTGAGATCGATCCGAGTGACCCTTGCTCCAGAGGTAAGCTTTCTAACCGCTAGACCACGCCACTTCCGAAGTCCATATTAGGTCCACAATAGTGAGTGGGGTAATCAAAAAGAATATATAAAGGGTGATTGCAGTATTGTTTAGGGGCGAATAATGTGTCCGTGGTCGGAAGAAAAACTTAAAATAATGGGCAAGAAGGAGCTTCACCCATTATTTTAAAGTTTTACCGCTGTGACGATACTGCCCATAGATAATACTACAAACCCTTTATTTCTAACCTAAAAAATCTTGATATATAAAGAAAGCCTTAGGACGCATTACAGAATAATGGGCAGTAACTGATCAAAGAGAATGCTGCATTTTCAATAATGGGCACCGGAAGGATAATAGAATAGGCAATAGACGGGAACCAAAATATTGGACTAGTGTTTTAATCCTTATCTACTGCAATCACGAAGAAGGATTCTGTGCTTAAGTAACTGTAAGATAGTCATAATGGTCCATTTAAGGAGAATTATGACATTAGCAGTGTATAGACGCAGCACTTACATTCAGGACAGATGCACGACAAAAGCCGAATAAAGTGATAAAATTTGAAGTTCATGAAGAGGTAAACTATCTTAAAGGTTAAAAAGAATTATAAAGAACCTTAAAAGTTTGAAAGTTTGTATCAATGGGTTCAGCCAGTTAGATTAATTTTGCATTCAATGAGTATATTTTACGAAGAAGTTTGGCTCACTGTACTAGTTAGCACGATTTTTTTCTAAAATGTGAATGTTGACAACTTTAATAGGTCAAATTTTTCAGTGATATATATCCGGCAAGCTGGTTGCTTGGGCACCCTAGGATATATTTGATACTATGAGTGAACTTGGTCGATCAGGCATTCCGTGAATGTCATAGCGTCTGGTTATGCTAATGATAGGTAGCGACACAACGCTGGGCTATTAAAAGGGTGTGTACCTCAAACAAACATAGGAGCAATGGGTTAATGCTGGTTATAGAAAATATTTAAATTTTTTTAGGATGATGAAACATTTTTGAGTATTTGTTATTTCTAAAGTCAACGATTTGTTGTTCGTGCTTGAATAACTAAAAGTAACCGACCATACTTTTATATAACTTTATGCCATTAGCAAATGAAGATTGCATTAACTTGAATTTTGTAGTCAACTCAAGTAGCTTATACAACCTATTTATTATTACATTTTGTTGAATAAGAAAATTTTAATATTTAAAAATGAAATGATGCATTGAAGAAATTCTAATTGTGTTTGTTAATGGTTTTCTTCTTATTGAAACATTTAGTCCTATGAGGGCAGTAACTAGCTTGCGTAATCAGATTATTGGCGGCCATTTTGAAAGAGCTTACATGACAGTTTATTTAAAGCTTTTGGGCAGAGATAATCTAAAACTAAAACCACTATGATGTAGTATAGTCTTTTCTTATAAGCAGTGCAATTGTGGGCCCATATGACCTTGCGTAAGGGTTTGCAGAAAACTTTGATGGTTTCTAAGCAAATCTGACCTGATAATTTCAAATCTCGTAGATACCTTGTCATCCTTGAGTATTTTGAGATAGGGAAGGGCGAACTAACAAAGATAGAATTTGTAAATATTCTATATGAGGTCAAAAGATGTCCATCTTGTCCCATGGATTGAATTGGACATCGTTTGCTATATTTACGACCTTTTGTGTTTGCACGATAGGGCAAAACTGTTCAAGTCCATCATGGGGTCAAAAATTTGATAGTGATAAATTTGTTTCAATATTTTTTTTTTCGAACGGGAATGTGAGCACAATATTTGATTTATGGTAATTATTTCAAAGTATAGAAAACTTATCCCGGCCCCCATAGGGAGAGTCTGCGAGTTATCCACATTTCCCTCTTAAAGCGGCACTGGCACATTTTCACAAAATATGAAATTTCTTAAATTTGCTCTCAAATGATAGTATAGGCCATTGGAAGAACAGAGATATATTTTACACATAAAAATAACATACCCCAAAACAGATAGGGACATTGATATGAGGATAAAGACATCCAGGTAATTTGTAGGCCAACTTTTAAGTTTTCCATAACTTTAGTCAACAAATGTGTATATTATATGAATATTTTTGACTCGTACTCACTGATATTAAAACCACAAAGGTTATAGACCGATCAAACAGTGTGCATAGCGTGGGAAACATGTATACGGCGTGCGTGTTCTTGTGTTAAACGCCATTTTCGTCGTCTGCTAGATTTAACGTCGCCGGCGACGTTAAATTATAAAATCGTTCTGTTTACCCATAAGGAAGCTGATTTGGTCTTAATCATTTAGGGTGAGGGCTTTTGTATATAAAATCCCTACAACCATGCAAAAATATCGATTTTGAAAAATCTTGAGGGCGCACTATTTTTCAAATGTGCCTGTGTCTCTTTAATTATGCATAAGAATATCAAACAAAATGCATGAATGCATAAATATATTTCACATTACCATATCATCATGAAGTATTTGAGACTATTTTGAACAGAATCTTGATTTGATTTATTCGGACAATGTCCTGGATAGTCCAAGAAAGCCTCGACAGGAAGCTTATTTCCATTGGGGTCCATTTTACCGGGACGGAATTGGGACAGCCAGGGATAACCACCCTACTCTTTTCGACACTGATTATGATGATGTGCATGCACAGGTATAACTCTCTGTACATAGGACCGACGGCTTAATGTCCCCTCCGAAGGACGGGGTATTATCATGGTTCATTTGCCCAAGTCCAACTGAACCAATGGGAGAGCGAATTCCAATTTCAATGAAAAGCTCTTGTACAGAATAAAACCAGAATTTAGAACCCGATTAAATCCCTGCAAGTGGTCCCGCCGGGAGTTGAACCGGTGACCTTTAGCACCAAATGCGAATACCCTAACCAGGGGGCCACACGCTCTCCCAATCTGTTAATTCTATAGTTTTACCCAGAATACATTTAAACCATCTCCAATACTTCGGAGGTAAAGTTAATGTCCTAGATATGGCAAACCTACACCTTTGTACTAAGTGGGACGGACTTCGAACATTGTCCCAATGCAATACTGCCCCTCCCATCTCAAAATGCTCAAGGAAAAAGTGGCACCTCTAATTTTGATTCGGCACGGTTTTGTGGCCTAGAAATGACAGAAGTACTTTGCGAAGACTTTAAAACGTGCTTTAACTTAACTGTCTAGGCTGCTTTTCCTGTAATTGCACTTCTTGTGATAGATTATTCGCATGCTCAATTAACTAGCTTTCCCAGCTAACTGACAATCCATATACGAGCACATTAGATGTTTCCAAAATGAATTAGCACAAGTAACCACTGTAATTCTCTCTGTTTGCTGTGTTACAAAAGATGCGTGTGGAGGCTGGAGGTTCGTTTCTACATCATATTTATACCGGTCAGTTTTTGGATTCCCGGAATGGCAAGCAGCCACAAAACACGAACGAGCACTCATCAAGGTGAGCCGGGGGGAAGGGATCGAAAACCTTTTAACGCTTATGCGTGTTATAATAGTAGCTTTTATCCATATGGCACTCGTATTTGTGTGATCGCTGTCGAGTGAACTACTTCAAAACAAACCGTGCGAAGTTTTTCCATTTTTAATCATATTTATCCCGGTCAGTTTTTGGATTCCCCGAATGGCAAGCAGCCACAAAACACGAACGAGCTACTTCATTCAGGTGGAGCCGGTGGGAAGGGATCGAAAACCTTTTAATGCTTATGCGTGTTATAATCCGTAGCTTTTATCCAGATGGCACTCGTATTTGTATGAGTCTTCGATCGAGTGAACTACGTCAACAACAGGAAGTTACCTTTTAAAGATACATTTTTAATAAAGTAGAATACTTTATGGACAGATATGCAAAGCCATGTTCCCAATGTTAGGACATTTGACTTTTAAAATTATGAAAGAGTTAGAAAAGACAACCAGTTTCTGTAAACTGGGCTATTCAAAAACGAAAGCATCAATGCCGCGGTGGCTCATATAGTGGAATCATGGATCACATAGGCATCGCTATTTTGTCATCCCTGATCTCTCAACAAAAGAACATCCCAAATAAACCAAAAGGTTTTTAAACAAGGAAAATTTTGTAGTATTTGCACATTTGAATAAAACATCAAACAACATCCAGAAAATCTACCAACTGGAAAGCATATTGGAATAGAGGCAAGGTTTTTCACAGTAGTCAACATGTGAAAAGGGTCAGACAGAATGTGTAAAATTACACCAACATGATCATCACGTAAGCCGTTTCAACATATAAGAAAAGTATTATTTGCCCTATCTGCGGGTGTAGTTCGATAGATATTAAATACAATATCTCAAGGTTACATGTGGGTGCAATTTCACAAACCATTGGATTTTAAAAAAAAACGGTGGCAACTTGTTACACGTTAGTTACAATGTTTATTATGACATTTTGTTATTTATTTAAAGACACTGTCAGTGAGTCATCGAGAGAAGTCCAAATATTTGAAATATGCCAAGAAATATCTTAAAAGTGAAGGTTACGTCTGTAGAATTCGTCATTTTTTTTCCAACTGAAAAAATTGACAGAAAAGGAAGAAACATCAGTGTTCAAAAATTCTAAGTAATATCCTTTCAAATTACTGGACTAAGTGTCCGTACTATGTTATTCCTGGATATCAAATAATACCAAAACAGTAAAACTTTTGTAGATTATTTTTGGGGTTAAAACATAAATTCCTCCACCATATAGCAATGGACAATGGATTTAATTCTTCAAGGGCATAGCACAAACACTACGGCCCTCTACTTTGGTGGTATAATGATCCGAAAATTGTCTGCGAGGTCCCCACATACATACTATACGAATCACTGATACCCTCCTGAAATACTAGGATCTCATTTTCTGACATTCTACTGAAGTACATACATGTAGAAAGAAATAAGTACACAAAAAAATTCACTGTTAGCCAAGCTTACTAAGTACTTAAAATCGCCTCTTCTTCGTTTTGATGGAAAATCTGATTAATTTCCGGTAATTGGAAATGTTATTCATACCTTTCACGGCATAGTGAGAAATTAATTATTTGACAATAGCGAATTATCAAGATAGGTATCCTGTTCGCGCAACAAGTAATCAACACTGCACAGAAAAAAAAGAAACCCCTCACGTTACGTCATAAAATTCCTCCTATAATTGAAAAAGTTCATGGCCGCTCACACAGGAACATATGAAATGCAGTCTGCCAAGAAAGGCGCCACCCTACGTCTCAATAGCTTGCAAAGATATTGCTTTGTGAATTAATATTTAAAGCTCTTTAACAAAATATCTGATCACAATGTGCAAGGTTTTAAGGCAGTGTTTGTAGTCATACTGCCTTGAAGTTAGCAAAACATATCAAGTATCCACGTTGATAGTACGTTGTGTAGTACGTTTTATCTCCCTGGCTTCAAAAGCAGGAGAGGATTTTGCGCAGCGTGCCATGTCTGTTTGTGTAGGTATGTGTGTGTGTTTTCTCAGTTGGGTTAGTTGTTGTTGTATGTGTGTGTTCCAGTTTGGTTAGGTTTTTGTTGTATGTGTGTTCCAGTTTGCAGTAGTTTTTTTGTATGCGTGTGTTCCAGTTTGGGTAGGTTGTTGTTTTCAGTCTTTCGAAGAAAAGTCCGATTTCAACCATTATTAGCTTGTATGGCGCAAGTGTGGCAAAATATGGATCCAAAAACCTAATAATGATAAATTGGATGATTTTGCCAATAGTTAGTGGTCTTGTTATGAGTTTTAAATATGGCTCGAATACATCTCGCCCCAATATTTTTCAACTTCCCCCCCCCATTGGTTTTTGTTTTTTAAAAAAAACACCCCCCCCCCAACTCGACAATAAATATGGGTCAATCAATCCAATTTTATATCCAGACTTGGGGTTAAGGTTGCAATAGGGAGTTCCTTTATGTGAATGATGTTAAAGGTCATGACCAGGTCAAAGTAATCTAAGGATGGGCCATAATGTCATCTTACCAGGAGATCTAGTAAGTTTACTTTCCTGTGATTTTGCAGTTATGTTTTGAAGCTAAGACTATGAATTTGATGTGGTTGTCTTTATTTAGGTGACAGTAAATCGCTATACAAATGGTCGTTATCATCCAGTTGGGAGAGTGGAGCTCTTGATTCCTTCCTTCGAAGAGAACACTTATCAGAGCTGTATTTGAAAGCTACTTGGCAAAAGACATAACAAAACAAACTTTAGCTATAAACGAATCCATCGACAATCCCACACATCCTTCAGGTTCCTGAAATATGTCACAAGACCAACCCATACTCGAACCCGTTGAATTTAGGAGGCGAATGGACATTGCGCTTGCTTTCTCATAAGGAACGGGTGACTACTGATGACGATGGGTCAGTGCTCCAGCATCTCCAGGGTTGGCTAAGGAATCTGGTAGTTGGCAGAGTGTGCAGTCTAATCGTTCTATGGTTGACATCAGAGCTAGTATTGCATCTGGACGAGGAGCTGATGTGGCAGGACAACGAGGACCCAAGACGGAAGGGGTCCAACCTATTGGTAGAAATCTATTGATCCGAAGAATGTACTAATGCATGTAACATCGTCATGTAACAGCATGCTTCATTTTTTCATGGTAATCACATCACCTCATTCTAATATTTTGTCACTAATTACTCGAGAGATTAAGTTGTGTGTTGCATTTTCCCCTTTTTTGGTGAGGCCTGAAAAATATAACTAATCCTTGGAATATGATGAAGGACACAAAATTTGAGATGAAAGGGAAATAACGATATGGAATACAAATATCCGAAAAAGAGTATTTGGGTAAGGATATTATTTTGATTTTATGCTCCTGATATCTCAAATCAGCCACAAAAAGAAAAACTGTCGCGAAATAGCTACGGGGTTACACCGACTCTCAGCGTATACGGTTATTTCTCATGACAAATTTTGTTTTTAAGATATTTCTGAAATATATTTGCATTTCTTATAGAATGCTTTAGGTGTATAGGTTTTTTATGATGTCCAATTCGAATTATGTACTAATTGTCCAACAATGAGCACATATCTTAATCTCTACACTGTCTTTTTAAATGTGTGTGTGCACACGCTTTTAAACAATAAGATAGCTACACATTTACTTATCTTTGGAAGTTATAGAGCCAACTGTTGTGTACACACTAATCGATAAATCACCATTTACCGAGTCAAAAACACAAATGAATTCAATAGCTGTTAAATGTAAAGGTCAATATGCACATCACTCGTCCAGTTTTCTGTTTGTTAATCTAACACATTCATTTATTCATGTAAGCAAATCGAAACTTCTGAGATACATATTTCACATTTTAAAATGTTAAACCTACCTGCCTTCTTCAGACGAACATTTTGATAAATAAAACCAAGTACTCCTCGTATGGCACTTCTAGTTTAACATTCACTTTAATATTCGTCAGGAAATGTCAAAAGTAGATTAGCATTCACCATGTCTGTTATGAAGTCAAACACAGCACAAGTAGATCTCATTTCAACGCGAAAGGTTATTTAGTAGGTGGCATTATAATATTCACTTTGTTCTATACACTACATGCAATCACTATGCACAATTTCTTCAATGGATGCTTAAACCCGAAGGAGTAAACAGCCTTCAATTGTTGCTTTAGGGGGTTGACTCTTCCAAATTCCAACGAATGGTGTTAAAGAGTGAATGTGGTGAGGAACAGACATGCAAGGCTATATCGAGAACATACATGGACCATTCAATCCCACCTATCTAGAAATGGCGTTCGCATAATTTTTGCCCTAAATCAAGAATTGCCTGCAACATTTTGGATTCACAAAAATTACGTTTCTGTATCTTTTGTCGTCATAAGAAAGTTGTCATTCAATAGAGCCATTGATCTGCTAGGTTATCCTGCGTGTTTAACACCTGATATCAATGTATATACCTTTGATTCAAGGATTGAACAGAGTACCTGTCGCGTTGTAGATAATTGATTCATAATGCACAGGGTGTCTGTGTTACATCAAACTATAAGTCTACATAATGTTAAAAATATGATTTTGGGTGGAACTTGTAGGATATCTAAATTTTCAATGAAGTTTTTAATTTTCGGACGTAGACCAGGTAAGCTTTTAATATAGCCCAAATATTTGTTCATGGTACATCCACTCTTTAAACGAGCACCAAAATGTTGACAGTTCGATTCCATCCGGAATTTGTAATGATTGTAACTGGACCAAATAAAAAGATGAAAACCATGATACAAATATTATCACTTCCTGGATTTAGTCATCCATGTTTAAATATCACTATGCAAGTGTACAATATGTTGTTAATGCAAAGTTTAATTTTGTTTTAGTTACGTGTTAGGTAATTTAATTTTATATTTGCATTTTCTAAAACGCCGACGCAGTAAATTTTGCTGGAGGTAATAAAACACCTAGAGTGTTTTGTAAGACTGAAACTGAATACTGGGTGCTCTATCGAAATAACCGATCTAAAACCATGAAAAATAGGCATTTCTCATTCGGATTACTTAAATTCATAATTCTGACATTTTTAAGTTTTGTGAAAGAATGTACTTCGTCGACTACACTCGACTCACGCACTGAAATGCTTAAGGATTTAGCAAATGGGTAGCGTTTGGATTTTGCAATGTAATCTCATAACCCAGTTGTTTTTAATACTAATATTACTGATTTATTCGACACATTGCACCCCCAACCGACGCCTCTCCCCAACAAAACAAGTTACGTTTACAAGGCTTAATCTTTTGATGCATTCTCTTTGTATAACATTATACAATAACGTTTGTTTCATTAGTCTTTGTATAACATATACAATAACCTTTATTGTATTAGTCATCTTTGTAACACGTCTAACCATGCTAACAGGTTCTAACCATGGAGGTTGTTGCAACATCTTATAGTTTTTGCTAACAAAACATCCAATGTTGGTAAATTTGATATCACTGTAGAGCTATGGATTTTCTCTATCTAAAGATATCATAGATATGAAAATGCTGACATTTAATTATATCACCAAAACTCAAGATCAGAATTTTTAGGCAATAAGCTTTTTCTCAACTCGAGATTGGGATTATCTACCAGAATGCCACAGCGCCATTTGGGTACAGATTCAGATGCAACCGGGCACTCATTGTACTAATATAACACCAATTGAACTATCTACTGAATATACTTGCACCGGTGTCCATTACCGAAATCAGTATCCGAATTTGAACACTAATGCAGTGTTCACGATTTCACACCCCAGTGTTCACAGTGCACCAGGCTAAAATATAGTGATTAACTCCAGTGAGAGAAAGCGAAGTTAACTAAACAAAGCACCAGTGTTCATGTTTGGAGATTAATGCAGTCGATTATATTTCCCTATCCAAGAAACGTTATATGTTTGTTATAGAAGTACCAATAACTTCACGCAGTTTACAGATATTGCGCGCCATATATGATAATTCCCTGGGGAAATCTTTATATATTTTTCAGCAGATAACATTTCAATTTCAGGACTTGAGTTGTTATTTGAAGTGGGTCTGTTACAGAACGGGTGTTCATTAGTTTCTTAAGGAACACTCGTGTCCCAGTCGTTTCGGTCAATCTGAACGTAATATTGGCAAATGCCTCAATGATTGTATATCTTTTTGTGAAGATATTGTTGCCATTTGAAAGATATCTTCATAAGAACGGGATTAATATAGGGCCTACCTATCGATTGGTGGGGAAACGGGGCCATAGCCACTCCACTCTTTTAAAAAGAAGAACATGTGGAATACCTCAAACGTAATTTTGCTCTTCCATTATTGCTTCTTATACTTTATGAAACGAAACAAAACGGACTCCTTGTACCCATTGGAGTACAAACTTTATTCCGTGCATCAAGGTGACGGAATAAAGTGTACATTAACCAAAAACATGATAAGCTTAACTCACCAAAATTATGAAATTGCTTCTTTGTGTATTAAGGTTTAAGATCAACAAATTTTGCGCGCTCAAAACGTATTTTAACTATAATAAATCCCAACTCCAAACGTAATTGGTATACCTTCGAAAGTTGCAAATCTCAATGCCTTAAAAATCCAAACAACCTAGGCTAGTTATGCCTATGCCTGGCATTCACACAGCTAGCGATCAATGCACATGCCCCCTCCCCAAATTAAGACATTCCTGAAGCGTGGATATTGTAAGACGTTTTCTATAATTGGCCCAAAGTGTTACTCGAGATACTTTCACATCCATATTCATATCATAGAATCCCCCGTTAGCTCTCAGGCCTAGTGGTTAATAAGGATGTTGTGAATTAGTCGTGCTAGGCAACTACTCCTTAATGTTATTTTCATCTCCTTCATTCTATACTCTCCGCTCGCCTTTAATCACAAGTATCCTTCAACTGTAATTTAAGTTGCTTTATGCTACCAATTCTTTGTGTACCTTAAAAGTGCAAATGTCATAGGAGTTAATCATGACTATTTCCCTATTGTGCTAATTGCGATTCTAGCTGGCTGAACACGATGCGAGTGAGTTTCTTCTCGACGAGCTCTTTGGATAGTTTGAATAAGAGCCCGGAAGGTTTTGCAAAGAGTGTGCTTTATCAAAATAACGCTCGTTGATATTCGTTAATGCATGTTTTTAGCAACGTAAATAGACTCACGCGAATTTTATCGATAGTTAAGGCAGCAGTTAATTTAATCTCACAGCGCTGCTACTTTATTTAGTTGTAATTACATTTGACTTGCTAACTAATTCTCAGGCTTCATAACAACCATTATTAGTATAATTATTCAGCGACGTAACCGCTTGAGTGTCAAATCAATCTTCTTATTCCGACTGAATAAATACGGGCACCTTCATACGACATTTTCTTGATGTAATATGCCCACGAGAACCCGCCTGCGTGTATTATTTTATTATCAACTTCCTTGACATCACATAAATCGTAGTGGCAGTGATTCCTTATATCGTATACAATCTGCTCATCTATCTGTTTAAGTCTGTTGATGGGTCAATTTTCATATTCCAGTGTGACATTTTACTTCATTCATATTATGTTCGCAGATTGAAACGATCTTAGATACAATACTATCAGGATTATGGAAGGGTTATTCTATTTCTTTTTAGAATATCACTAGCATATTTTTAGAAGTAGTACACCTATGCAAATCTCTCATAGTTTAGGCCTCGCCTTTCTAATCTTTTCATTTACGGACCAACATAATAAGAATTGAATTTGTGACTTTTCCTTCTTAATTAAGATAATCTTATTTAAGAACTTCGATTTCCTATGATTATGAATTTGTCACAGTGGTTGAGAAATTGGATGAAAACCAAGTAAAACTCGCCTGCAACCGGGCAGCGAATCGTACTCTCGCTTTCAGAAAATCACAAGATATTTTTAGTGCAAAAATATTTTTAAAAAAAACATACGCAGACTAACCTGCAAATGCAGGTTGTTGTTTTTTTTTCAAACTAAGCCTATTTTGTCATGTTGTTGTTAAAGTCCTTAAAGTGTTGTCGTAAATTTCTGTTTCTTTGAGGAAAATTCTGAGACGCAGGCTGCATAGAGTACTTTCAAGATGCGTTTTATTCTATTGTGAGTGGTGCTATAGACTCTGAATACGTAGATTATGACATTAAGTGTCGATACTCTTTTCTCCCTTCGGATACTTAAATTCATAAATTCGCAGCATTTTTAAACAGTTTTGTGAAAACATGTACTTCGTCGACTACACTCGACTCACGCATGAAATGTAAGGATTAGCAAATGGGTAGCGTTTGGATTTTGCAAAAGGTAATCTCTAAACCCATGTGTTTTTAATACTAATATTACGGATATTCGAACACATTGCACCCCCAAACCACGCCTCTCCCCAACTAAACAAGTACGTTACAATGGCTTAATCTTGATGATTTCTGTATAACATTCTACAATAACGTTGTTTCATAGTCTTTGATAAACATATACAATAACCGTTATTGATAGTCACTTTGTCAAACGTCTAACCATGCTACAACAGGTTCTAACATGGAGGTTGTTGGCAACATCTTATAGTTTTCGTAACAAAACATCCAATGTTGGAAATTGATATCACTGTAGGGAGCTAGGATTTTCCTATCTAAAGATATACAAGATATGAAAATGATGACATTTAATTCATCCACCAAAACTCAACAGATCAGCACACATTTTAGGGCAATAAGTTTTTCTCAACTCGAGTTTAGGTTATCTACCAAAATGGCACAAGCGCCATGGTACAGATTCAGATGCAACCGGGCACTCATTGCACTAAAATAAACACCAATGGAACTATCTACTGAATATACTTGCACCGGTGTCTCATACCGAAAATCAGTATTCCGAATTCTTGAAAAATAATGCAGGTTAACGGATTTCAATCTCCCCAGGGTTCACGTGCATCAAGCTACAATACAGTGAAACGCCCGTGAGGCGAAAGCGAAGTTAACTAAAAACCAAGCACCAGTGTTCAGTTGGAGATTAAATGCAAATCGATATATTCACTATCCAAGAAACGTTATATGTTTGTATAGACGTACCAATAACTTCACGCAGTTTACAGATATTGCGCGCCATATATGATAATTCCCTGGGGATAATCTTGATAATTTTTTCCAGTGATAACATTCAATTTCAGGACTTGAGTTGTTATTTGAAGTGGGGCTATGTTACAGACGGGGGGTCATTTAGTTCTTAAGGAAACACTCGTGTCCCAGTCGTTTCGGCAATCTGAACGTAATATTGGCAAATGCCTCAATGAGTCCAATCTTTTTGTTGAAGATGATGGTTGCAATGAAAAGATATCTTCTTAAGAACGGGACTAATTAGGGCCTACCTACGATTGGGGGGAAACGGGGCATCGCACTCCACTTCTTTTAAAAGAAGAACTATGTGGAATACCTCAATATCCGTAATTTCTTGCCTTCATTGCTTCTTATACTTTCTGAAACGAAACAAAAGGACTACGTGTATCCATTGGAGTAACATAAACTGTATATTCCGTGCATCAAGGTGACGGGAATATAAAGGTACATTAACCAAAAAATAACATTCGGATACGCTTAACTACAACCCAAAACATTATGAAACGTAGCTTCTTTGGTATTAAGGTTTAAGATCAACAAATTTTGCGCGCTCAAAACGTATTTTAACTATAATAAATCCCAACTACCAAAGCGTAATTGGATATATACCTTCGAGAAGTGTGCAAAGTCAATGCTTAAAAAACCAAACACCCTAGGAGGCTAGATTATGCCTATGCCTGGTCATTCACCACAGCTTAAGCGATCAATGCACACTGCCCTCCCCAAATTAAGACATTGCTGACAGCGTGGTATGTAAGACGTTTTCTATATGGAGCAAAGTGGTTACCTAGAGATATTCAAATCCTCATCTCATAAATCATAGAATCCCCCGTTACTCTCAGGCCTAGGTTACGAAGGATGTTGTGAATTTGCCGTGCTACGCAATATCCTTACATGTTATTCAGCTTATTCTATGCTATACTCTCCGCGTGCCTGTTAATCACAAGTATCCTTCAACCGTAATTTAAGTTTGCTTCTGCTACCAATCCTTTGTGTACCTTAAAAATTGCCATGTCATAGGAGGATTAAATCAATCGAAACTATTCCATGTGTAAATTGAGGAATTCTGAGCGCGAGACACGAATGCGAGTGTATGTTCATGCTCGAACAAGCGTGCTGTGGATAGTTAATAGAGCCGGAAGTTTTTGCACAGAGTGTCTTTATCAACAATAAGCTCGTTGATTTCGTTTTAATGCATGTTTTTAGCAACGTAAAATAGACTCACCGGCAAATTTTATCGATAGTTAAGCAGCGTTAATGTAATCTCACAGCGCTGCGTTACTTTATTTAGTGTCTAAAATTAACATTGAAGCTTGTAACTACTTCCGGGCTTCATAAAAAACCATAATTTTTTTTTAGTATAATATCAGCGACGAAGCCGCCTTGAGTGTCAAGAGCAATCGGTCTTATTACCAGATGAATAACACTACGGGCTCAACTCAATAACGAATTTTCGTGGATGCGTAATAGCCCACGTCCGCCTGGGTTATATTTATCATTCACTTCCTGAACATCATGCCCGGAAGCCAGGATCGGCACGCAGCGCGAGCAGACCGGCCAAGACAGTGATTCCTTATATCGTAGACTTAACTCTCCCATCTATCTTGGTTTAACTGTTGAATCTGTCAATGTTCATATACCGTGTGGAACATTTACAAGATCATCATATATGTTCGCAGATTGAAACTATCTTTAGCTACAAATTAATATCAGGATATTGCGGTAGGGAAGGGTAGCGGTTTCTTTTTAGAAATATCACTAGCATATTTAGGAAAGTAGTAACTAGCCAAATCTCTCATAGGTTTAGCCTCGCCCTTCTATTCTTTTCAATTACGGACCAAAAAATAGAATGAATTTGGGCTGCCTGTCTTATTAAAGTCTTATTTAAGATACTTCGATTTCCTATGATTATGCATTGTCACAGTGGTGGAGAAAGGGATAAAACTCAAAGTAAAACGCTGCATATCCTGCAGCGAAGTCTTACTCTCGATTTCAGGAAAAATACAAGATATTTTAGTGCAAAAAATATTAAAAAAACATACCGCACGACTAACCTGCAAATGCAGGTTGGTGGTTTTTTCAAACAAGCATATTTTACTGTTGGTGTTAAAGTCCTTAAAGTGTTGTCTTAACATTTGTTTCTTTTGAGAAAATGCGAGACGCCAGAGGCATAGAGTACTTCTCAGTGCGTTATTAATTGATATTTGAGTGGTGCTATAACGCTGACGGACAGTAGATTATGACATTAAGTGCCGAACTATTTTCCCCTTACGTTTGAATGCTGATCATAGTCTCTCGAGTACTTAATTCATTATCGCAAATTACATTAAACTAGGCACGATTCCAATTTACTGCAAAATGTCCATATTCTGTCAAAAGTCACATATATATAATATATATATATATATATTATATATATATAATAGATATACTATATATAGAGATATTATATATATATAGATATGGTGTGTGTGTGTGTGTGTGTATAGAAGATGCCTGCAAATCTTAAGAATTTTATATCTCTATTCATTGTGTTTAACGTACATGGTGTCGGATTCATTTCAAATTGGGCTCAAAATTTGAACGCATGAACGTTTACCTTTATCTAACGTTCTAGCTATGAAGAGCTCTTTCAATGCTTGATAAAAAAGGAAGCCCCTTGGTAATAGTACGTCGCGTCCCGGGGCATGTTGAATTTACGTTATTCTTTATAAGTTCGCACGGAAAAGGTGATTGATACGATGAATGGATACGAGAGCATTTTTTTTTTTTTTTTTTTTTTGTTTTTTGTTTTTATGTGGCTTTTGCTTTTTTCTCGCGGCCAATACACACACTGGCCAAACGTATTGCAAACATGCGGAAAAGCATTTTATCAAAAAATTGATTTAAAATTGACGGGAGTTCCTGACTACACATGTACGTAATCCTTGTCAACAGTTGTGCTTTTAAACATGATGTGCTTCCAAGAATTAAAGTAGTGCGAAAAAATGTTGATTTGGATTGTCATGATTTCCTAAAAATATGGCGGTGTTAAGGAAAGGAACTGCCTATGATAACTTGCCGATTGTATACTCCAGAAGGAATATGGGCACGGGAACGTCAAAAAGGCTTCAAAATAGTCGCTGATGGAGATTTAAGGGTTGTCATGGTCTACTCTAATGTTAGGGGCGAAAATGGTGTGGTGGTATGAACCGAAAAGGAGATAATGTCAATAAAAGATGGGAGCATGTTCAGCACCGTTGGATCGGGACATCTAATGGCAAGAAAGAGGTCACGTGGCAAATTGAAATAAACATTTTAGTTCGCCACCGTTGACATTGTGCTGTGTGTCATGCAAGTTAACCGCGTAATTAGACATGATACGAAACCACGTGAGTTATCATTCGAATTGCATTTCGTATGTCTCCGAATTTCTCGAATTTTTCGAAGACCACTGTCTTCTATTGACTTTATCTCATTTCCGGTCCACATAACCACTATGATTTTCTCCCATAAACATTTAAAGTAAACCCTATTGAACCCGTACAATTCATTAAGCGGCTGTTTTGAAGCCATTTCTTTTGTTTCAGTGTCTGTTTTCCTTCTGGAGTGGAATCGGCAAGTTATCGTTCGCTGTTAACAATCAAATTAAAAGTGTTTTCACCATCTTGGATTCTGGGGAATAGCATCTGTATGAAAACCACAACTTTGGAATTTTATACGTATTGCGTGGTCAAGAATCCATGGTATAATTTGAAATCAATTGGTGATTATGAATTTCGTTTTCTGCATGTTGCAATACTTTTGGCCAGTGTGTGTATAACCAAATGTCATGCAACCATATGGACCATGCCATGCTTACAGAAAGATAGAATTGCATTTATCTTTCTTAGCTTATGATCCAGAAATTAAATTGTGAGATATTTACATATTTTTCCCCACACGGTTGACAAATATTAAAAAGCATTTTAAAGAGACACTGGCACATTTGAAAAGTAGTGCGCCCTCAAGATTTTTCAAAATCGATATTTTTACATGGTTGTAAAGCTTTTACATACATTAGCCCTCACCTGAAATTATTAAGACCAAATCAGCGTCCTTATGGGTCCCTATCAGTTTTTGTGTATATTATTTTTATATGTATAATGTATCTCTATTCTTCCAAAGGCCTAGACTATCATTTAAAAGCAAATTGAAGAAATTTCATATTTTGTGAAAATGTGCCAGTGCCGCTTTAAATTTATTCTTAGTACTTTTCTCGGGAATTTTTTACTCGGCTTAAGAAATTCACTGTAGTCAACATGCAGTGAGATACGTGAATACGGCAACACAGCAAAGAACCGTACTTCCCATAATTGAAAATGAGTGAAGTGATGATGGAACCATCATGCTATACTAAACCGTCACTTGGACTGATTTTGGTTTCCTGATCTGAACATAGTCAAATTCTGGGTCTTTCTAGTATCTGTATAATTGGTGCTGTACCTTTTTGCAGAATTTTACGGGGTCAAAAGGTTGCTCTAATTTTGCAAACCGAAAAGAAAAATGATCTGGTTGTAGTCAATGGAGTGTGAGGCATGATGGGAAGGTATCATCATCTACAACTGTAGTTATATGCTGTGGTCAAGTGAGAACTTAATGGGGCTTTTTATTGAATCAGCGTACGTGTTGCTTTCTGGGGGAATACACTCTTGGAATTAAAGTAATTAGCTCTAATGAATACTAACGTTTAATAGATTAACATTATATTGGCACTAACTGTTGTTAAGGAGCAAGCCCGTGTACCACGGTGCCAACTAGAATATATGTCGTGAGACTCGTTGTGAGTAATGAAGTAGCAGTTAACCTTTGAAGGGTTTAAGAGGGTTTATTAAAAGCACGTACTAAATTAGAATTAGGTTGAGACTAACTTGAGAATGACTTTGGTTTGTACATCTGTGGGAAACCCTTGGCTATGACCGCCCGCGATAAATCATACAGATAATTTAAGTTGTAATTGTTCCAGCCTATGCATAATTATCACAAGATTCAATCAAAATAATTCCATATTCTGAGTTTACTATTTCTTATCATGAAACGATAGTTTTTGGACGAATGTCTCGGATATTTCCCCAAATAACTGGCAATCTTAGTTTTAAAATAATTTTAAATTAGCATTATTTACGCTTTGCGGCAATAACGGTTGTTAACGGTTTGAAAAACTGAGAGAAAAAGTTGCTTTCTTTATTTTAAAAATCCATTTACAGGTTCGCATAATAATGGCGTCTTCTTTTCTCAGTTTCTCAACACTAAAAAATATTATCTGGAGAGTTACTTTAAATCAGATAAAACAGCTGAAAAGGCAAAAAGGCGCATTTTAAGAAGGCGTTTTGTAATGATAAAGTAGAAGTCAACCTATTGAAAGGTTTAAGAGGTGAAAGTATATACTAAAATATAATTATGCATAGACTAACAACTAACAATGATTGCTTCGTGACTTTGGTTTATACACCTGTGGAGAATCATTTAGTTAGGAACACCCGAGGTGAATATTATTTATACATAGATAGGTAGAGAATTGTGATCGTTGTTATCATAATATCTGCATAATTATCACATGATTAAATCAATATAATTTGATAGTTATTATTTCCCTTTTATGAAACGATAGTTTCCCCGTAGGACTCGCGTATTTTATTGCCTGAATAGTTACTGATTTTTGCGCTTTGCCGCCAGCGTCTTCATGCAGCAACGAGGCATAATTGTGCCCATGCGCATTCAGCTAACCTCACATTAATGTGAAGGTAAGGAATGACAACGCAATTAGATTTGTCGACGATGCACTTTAGGAAGCCCCAACCCCCATGAGTCAACGATCAATCAATCAATGTTCGTAGAAATGCCTCGGGATAGAATCTCTCTGGTAGACCAGCTGTTTAAATGCTGCCTCGGTGTCTGACCGTATTAGGAATCTAAGCTTCTCTATCTTTCTTATTTTCTCTTCGAATGACATGCTCTATCTCGTTCTAACTCTCACACCACTGCTCACTGAGTTCTGTAGTTTAACAATTGCATGTTTTCTTCTCCATACAACTTATTTTTTCGTTCAATTACATTTCAATCACGAGTGTTAATATGAAGTGTCGGAGCTCCTACATATAAAGGTCATTATCTCTTGGAAAGACGTTGTGATCGGTACATGCCTCGTGCATTGGTCACTTCTGTTTTAGCAAAGTACAGAGAACTTTGATAAATGTGTCTTCGCTTCAAATTACATACAAAGCCAATGGAAAATAAACGGTTTGAAAAATTGCTTTGACATGGTAACAAGTTGAAGCAATGATCAAAGTAATATCCTAAGCCTTATCAAATAGGCGTAATGATATCTTGGAATATATTCCGCCCTTTCTGGCAGAATGGGATACGATTTTTGACCTTGATGAACATGAGTTACTCCCTTCCTGCGAAATCATCAATACGGGGGTTACTGGGAGAATCGTTGATAATTTTTATGAAATTTTTACCTTTTTTCGTACTGTCAACGTTTTGTGAAATGTTTCTTTTCTTCGATCCTTGTTTCACATGGGCAATATATTAAGAAAATACATCCACACTCTACGTTTCCTGCATCGATCGACGCGTGTGATTGAATGACAAGTTCACTTCAAGTCCTCGCTGGAAAAGGTAAAATGGTCGAAGCGTTCGGTGTCCGTGAAAATGTTGCTGCAAAATACCGTGACGGCCCACAAAGACTATTGATTAATAAATTTAAAATTAATTATCTGCAAATAAAATTTAACTGAAGTTACGTGACGAATCCTCTTTTCAGATTCAGACAGTCCTAGCTCGCCTCCTTAGATTCCTCGCTTCCTACTGTCCTCCGGTTGCTAAAACACAGTGATTATGTCACTGTCGGTTCTGATCAAAGAAGGAACTCTGAGACATGGAGGATAACGCAAGGCGGCTGCCCACTATTCGTGCCCGGCTGTCGACAAAAACCCATAGAGCTGGCATACTACTAACATCACTGTAGCATCTTTAGATACAATGTTTCCTGGGAACTTATGTAAGATATATGTTATGATGATGGAAACAATATATATATCTCCTGAGCTCAGTTAATGAAAGACTGTGGCCAAAACTAGAATACGAACCTCAGTCTACAAGTTCTCTATGTACGACCTATTTGAAAATATATCGTTATGAATTACTTACTATAATCTAAGCAAAGTACAGTGAACACCGGCGCCACATCGTTCTTGTTGAAAACAAACCGCTACTGTGGTAAGAACTTCCCAAAGCATTGAAGTTCTGTCTTTACTGTGTTCACCGGGGCCACAAGAGCTTCCTTAAAGTTTTTTCATGGCCATTCGTTGAGTGAATCAAGAAGGTCCGTAGTTCAACACTGTCATTTGTCAGGAGAATTTGTCCACCAAAACATACTGCCACATCTTTGGTTCAGTGGTGCTTCTTGAAAGTTCCTTTCACACATGACTGTCGCACAACCATGTTTTTAAAGATCTCGGCTCAGGGAAAGATAGATCAAGGTAAATGTGAGTGGTATCATAACACATGACATCACGGCAGATATATCACGTGGCAGCCATTGCACTTACGACGCTTTTTAGTCATTCTTGGTCGAATTTTGGCCCATAAAAGGATAGTCATTTACTACAGTATTTTTTTTAGGTATATTTTTGTAATCTATTGTGTCCAAACACAGTTGTAGGTTATAACGTACTAAAAAATTTTATATGAAATGTCGCGGATTTTTGTTCACAATGCTGTCCTTAAGGTGTGTTAATAATTTGTACCAGACGAACTAGCATGGATTCGCACTGCTGTACGGCGCAGCTCTCATGCTATTTGGAAGGTAGATAGAAAAGCACAGTACAGGCTATTATTGTAACCCTTTGTACCACCGTATTTGAATAACGGTCCGTGACCTTGACACTTGCACAATATTCCAAACGTGGAAGTCAAGAATAATTACGCTACGCTTATAATAAAATACGGGAAGGTTATCTAAGCAAGTAAAATGTAAAGATGGTTTACGGGTTAAAAGAAATGACAAAAAACCTTGCTTCGTCAAGTATACAAGATAACCATCGTAGTTAAAGTCAAATGTTGTTGCCAATTTGAAGTAACATTTCAGGCTCATTAATACTTTGCATTTACCCGCCAATGACTAAGGTTACTCCACACATGATGTTAACTCCCCATAAGGGGAGGGAGTATTCGTTTATTTTTTATCATTGTAAACCATTGGTACATGTTCAGGAATAATATTGACCATATATTCTTTTGCGTTTTGTCCATTTTTTCAGACACTACAAAAACCAGCTGCTCTAAGTCCTTAATAGTACATGGGAAATGTAATGAATGTTTTTTGGTTATCTTGTTTCATATACAATTTTTACACCAATGTTTTTTCCAATAACAGAAGTTCATGGAAATCTGAAAAATCATGGGTGTCATTTTTTGTAAATGTGGTTCTTGGTGTTGTTATAAGGTGGGAAAAATTGCACAGGGGTAACATAAACTGTGGTTTTAAAATTGTTTAAATGTTGATACCAGTCTGTTTCGGTGCTCATAAGGGTTTCAAAAAGGATAGTTTTGCCATATTTACGAACTATTGGTTTTTTAGCCGCAATAGCCTCAGAAAGTTCAAGGGTCTTATGTATATAATGGTCGCGATTTTGGTTTGAACACTGGTGTTAAAACGGTTCCTTTGGCCAACGAATAAGAAATGTGATATCGATTCTGTGTATTCACTTTTCAAGAGTGAGAGGACGGTTAAATATAACTAGTTGTCGTTCCATATCCCCTTTGGACAAGCGAAGAGCCATATTTGCCCTCTCATTAGCATGATTATTAGCAAACGTCATGACAAACTCGACCTTCATATTTTCGGTTTCTGTACAGATAAGGACGGAACAAGTTTAGCACCATTTTTGAACAACCGATTATCTGAAGATTTTATACCCCAGTGTGACCTTAACCCGTTTTAAACCCGTGTAACTCTTGTACTATATCTCTTAGGTAGGGGTAACTGTACCTTTTCGGGATTTCACTGAGGTAGTTTTCTTTTTGCGTTGACATTTTTCACTACTACGTGATTAAAAGTTTTGTCCTTCCTCGAATAGGCTAGAAATCCTTAACGATTCTATGAAATGGTTGCTGGGCTGGATAGCAAGTAATCAAAGTATATATCAAATTTAGTAGTTCAAAGTTTGTGCAACCTGGCCCGTTGGTAACTGGGCTATAACATGAAGTCTGTAGTATCTCCTATATGGAAGACACAACAGGATAATTACCAGACTGCCCATATGGGGTATGATGAAAATATCCAATGGTTAGAGTCATGATCATATATTGTTACGTTAATGATCATAGTGCTTTTAATAATTGCATTAATCATAATCCGAAAATGTCTATCCCACAGCTAATCGCTCTAAATTCCAAAACCCATACATGGACTCATATGATCAATTCTCATACGTGGGTCGGTAAGGTCCACCCGCCGCTGCTCTAATTTAGAAAATGCGGATTCACTCATTCCTTTCATAAACAAGTTTGTAAAAAATAAAATTCAGTGGGTTTAGATACATGTACTGTAAATGCATGAATTCTTCTAAACCTGAATATATTTAACACTTTTACTTTTACTACTGCGGCAAATATTGAATATTTTTGCCTTGTTGATTTTTTTTTAATTTACCCCACCAGCTGATGGTACTCTGCAATGTAACTAGGGCTAATGGACACATGTGTGGAATGCCAACATTTTTCAAAGAAAGACCATAACAATCTGTAGGTATTAAAAGTCAATATGTTACCCCGAGCCGAATTGCTCTGTACCGAAATTAATTCCTCCCGTCAACGTAATGGCGATAGAAACCCAGGATCCGCGGATTGTTATCTTCCACAATGGTCGGGTTGAATGTATTGGAAAAAGAGATAAAGCATTTGCGGGGCTGGCTAATTGCAAAGCAGACGATCTTTGTCGTTTTTATGTTATGGAGGAGGTTGCAAAACTGTTGCAGCATCACTTCGCTTTATAGACCGTATTCAATAGTCCCCAGCCACCATGTTGGTGGTGACAAGATAGACGCATTCCATACTACAATACATCCACTGTCAATGATCCCTGTTCAATCGCTAAACGATGTATCGATTGACAGCTTAGATGTATTGTTGTCCTGGAATGTATTCATCTTGTCCACCAACGAGTTGGTGTCTGACGTCATATTGAATACTGTCTAACTGCCAACAGGGTACACTTGCAAAACATCTTTAGTCAGAATAAAGAATACTAATTATGTTATTTTATATCGACTGACACCGATTGGTGGCATAAGACTTGGTGTGAATAAACAAGCTACTATTTTATATTTGGATGGACTATACATTGTACTATTTAAGACATTGTGGTACATTGTGGCAGACTATTTAGACATTGTGCCTTTCGACCACTTTTGTTCTTTGGGCAAAACGTCTACTTTCTACAAATGAACACAAAATAACTGGGCAATTTTCAATCACATGGTCAAGCCACTTCATGGGACCCTTCAACACATAATTTATGCCATGTACATGTTAAAAATGGCAGTAAAGGTCCTGTCGCCATGTTGTCTTAAGAAGCGAAGCATATCAACTACCGAGAATATTTCAAAGAGAACACCAATTTATGATTTTTCAGCGTCAATGATTTCAGCGCCAAAGCGTTTAAATGCTAATAAAGATATCCATATAAATTCCAGACAATACGGAATGATATATAAAATAATTCATGAACTATACAGATACAAGATATATACGCTGGGAATTACTATTGATCCAAAGAGACTTTAAAAATGTGAGAATCTTACCTAATTTTCAAAGGGAGTTCTAGAATAATCCCAACTGTAACAGAGACTAAGAATCTTACATTAAGTATAGACCACATTATCACGTACTCAACTTTTCTCGATGAAATATTAGTACGGATGGGTTTGTTTTTTTAATTTGACTGAACTCGTTCAAAAAGTTTTTTGGCTGCAATAATGATTGGCACGTTTTTAATGACCACTATTATATTTGGGATCTTCATTTTGAATTATGCACGGCCGTACTGTAAAAGTAGACTTTGTCATCAACTCTTGTAAATTTTTTTGGGGTTTTTTTTTGGGACTTTTAGTGAGGGCATATCCTGTCGTTAGAGGCAAATATAATAAAAATGTTCGTATTATATTTTCTACAAATCAAACATTATTGCTTAAGGTGCGTGGACGTGTACGGAGAATCGCTACAGAACAGACGTTTTGAGCTTACAAAGATAAAATAAGGTTGAATTGTTTGGGCGAGTGTTCTATTTTGAATGGATTCTGTTTCTCTACAGCAAACACGGTTTCTTCTCTTACGCCCAACACCGCAAACCCATTTCTTCTCCATTTAGATCTCCTACAAAATGACTGGATGACACACACGTCAAACTCCTCAAGAAACGTAGGAAGGTCTGATTAATTGTTGTCCTGCATTTTTTGTTTCGAATCTTGAAATTTTTGGTTTCCACTCGGGCATTCGCGGCCATATAACACATACGAATGCACGAAGTCGCGAAATCCCTTCGATGTGTGGGTAAATAATATAATGCCTATAAAAAAAAAAAAGAAAAAATTGGGTGAAATTTTTATTTATTTGGGCGTTTTGCTTAAGTTTGTAACTACTGATATACTAACAGTTCATTTTCAACGTACATATGCGTGAACATAAGAATAAGGTAATTTTTTTATATGACTTGTGTTTATAATATCGCTTCATTAACAAGCAGATTGGTCTAACCTGGTCTTTACCTTAGCTATAGAATTACATTGAAGCTATGCGTTTCGCTCTGGATATATCAAACCTCTATCAAAGTCCGTGGGAATCATATAACCAGGGAATAAAATTGTACCAGATCAGTGGGTCACATTTGGCGCGTTAGTAGCGTCAGGAAAAACGTCCAGGAAAAGTGGACACTACGGGCCTTTTTTCTGCAGCATATGGGCCTTTTAGACCACGATGCTCATATTGATTTGTAACTTCCTAGAAAAGTACCAGACTCACAAATGGTTCGTAACATGACCGCTACTCACTAATGAGCGATAAAATCTCAATCCCTTGGCACCACAGTTCAGTATCTTTCCATTCGCCATGTATATAGAAAATAACCCCTGATTTTTGGGTATAATATATGATACCCAATCACACAAGGTCATTTCATCATGTCAATGTAAATGTACAAGTACAACCCACTGAACTGGTTCCCCTTGGTGGATGATATATTGTAACTCATAGTGACTCTCTTACAGCTGCTTAATCCTTACAATCTCCTGCCTGAGGAGAAGGGTCTGATCATATACATATTGCTTTCTCCTAAATTTCTTAGATGAAATAGAGGACAAATCTTGAAATTTTGATGAGCATTTTTTTTAATCTATTCGATTTATATTTCAAATCTATGTGCTTTTAAATTTTGAATCAAAAGAGTATGGGTTTGTCCCTAAAACCCTAAACGAAATGTTAAATTCTGTTTTCACGCACAGGGCAATGATATACTATTTGTGGATATGAATCCACACTCCCAATTTATGGAAAGAGCAAACTCGACATTCAAAGAAAATAAATGACCGAGTGAGTCCAACCAATCTCTCGATTGTGCGGCCTGCCCCCCCCCCCCCATCTACTCGAGAACACTCTCACACATACAATCAAATGTCTTCGTTAAATATTTTATAACAGAATTATCAGGTTTTCCCTCATGGCATCTATGACTGACGATATACATACGTTAATGTGGTTACTCCACTTAACCACTTTACAAGATATTTTTGGAAGAGATGTGAGGTTTGTTGAGTGAGGTTTCTGCAACAAACACCAAACACACTTTTCTCTTTGCGCCCAACCCCAAAAACTCACTAATCGATAAATCACCATTTACCGAGTCAAAAACACAAAGGAATTCAATAGCTTTATAAGTACAGATCAATATGCACATCACTCACTCGTCCCATTGGCTGTTTTTGTTATTTTACATATTTATTACTCAATGGTAAGAAATCGAAACTTTCAGAATATACCTATTTCACATTTCCAAAATGTTAAACCTATCTGATCTTCTTCATTCAGACGAACATTTTGATAAATAAACCCAATACTCCATATTCTGGCACTTTGTAGGTTATATCACTCCCAGGAAATGTCACAAGTAATTTAGTCATTCACTGTGTCTGTTATGAGATCTTATAGGTGAAACACAACACGTAGATCTCAATTTCACGCTAAAGTAATTGTAGTAGGTGTTATTAGAATATTCAATTTGTTGTATACACTACCATGACTACATGCATCACTATTCACAATTGTTCCTTCAAGGATTGAACAGATTGCCTGCTCGTGGTAGATACTTGGATTCATAGCGCAAGATGGTGCTCGTCAAGCCTGCCTTTGATGGAACGTATAGTGATATCTGCATTTTCAATTAAGGTTTATTGTTTAATTTTTCGGACGTCGTTATACCAGGTAAGTTTTAAGTATAGCCCGAATATTTGTTCATGCACACGCAGCTCTTTAAACAGTACGCAAAATGGTTGAGAGTTCGTCAATCAAATAAAAAGATAAAAATAATGACACAAATTTTATCTCACTTCCGGATTTGTCAATCCAATGGTAACTAATACACTATTTTCAGTGTTCAATGTGTTGTTAATGCAAAGATTTAATTTTGTTTTAGTTTACGTGTCAGGTATTTACTTTTATATTTGCATTTTGAACACTTAAGTGAGCAAGGGGTTTTCACTCGGGAAACCACTTTCCCCAGGAAATTTTCAAATGAAGTTAATATTAAAATAATAAAACATTAAAAAAACCCCAAATTAGCAAAAAAAAAGTGAAATTTGTTATTTTGCTGCCAAATAGGGGCAAAACATTGTTTTTCAAAACACTCGAAAATTTTGAAAAAAAAGACGGAAATTCAAAGAGCCTTGCGCTTACACCAAACTTTTGAAAACTTATTTTAGTTGAATCTATTCTAGAATACCTAAATTACATATATTGAACACAAAACTAGCAGTTTTAGGGATCTGTATTTTTACGGGTGTTGCAAAATTAAACGGTCTTTTTCGCCATAGTTGGTACAGTAACGGTTTGGCAACATCCATGATGAAATTTGTTTGTTTTTTTCAGCACATAAAGGTTACTTTTTTTAATGTTTCGCAATAATTGTTTACTTACATGTATGTGTGTAACTTATATCAGCAAATAAAAATTTGCTTTGGTTCTTGTTTCTTATTCTTATTTTTAAAAATATTCTGAAATTTACTTCCGTTGTCCCAAGGCGGGTTCCTGGGACCCCACTAATTAACTCATTAACGGCTTGGCCGATTTTATTATTTTGGTATGAAAAAGAACGCAGTTTACAAGTCGGAAATTACAAAAAAATTCTTCGCAAAAATCCCACGCGTAAAGCGGCGGCAGCGCGAAAACAAATTTTGGGGGTTCCTAGGAACACCCCCCCCCCTTGGGTCACTTAGTGTTAAAAACGCCGACCAGTAAACATTTTTGCTGGGTAATAAATACCTAAAGTGTTTTGTAAGACTGCATCTGAATACTGGGTGCTCTATCGAAATAACTGATCTAAAACCTTGAAAACTAAGCATTTCTCATTCGGGTAGTTAATTCATATTCTATTCTTGGACATTTTAACAGTTTTGTGAAAAAATGTTACGTCGGTCGCACACTCGAACTCGCTCACTCAAAGGGTGTCAGTTTAGCAAATGGGGTAGCGTTTGATAATTTTTGCAATGTAATGTCGTCACCAAGTTGTTTTTCATACTAATATTACTGATTATTTTATTCGACACATGGGCACCCCCAACAGACACCTAGCTCCACCAACTAAACCAATTACGTTTACAAAGCTTCATCTTTTGATCTTTTTATGCACTATCTTTTATAACATATACAATACCTTTATTTCTTAGTCATATTTGTAACACGTCTAACATGTTCTAGCCATGGAGGTTGTTGGTAAGTTTTGCTAACAAAACACCGTATTGGTTATTTGTATCACTGTAGACGCTATGGATTTTCTCTATCTATAGATATCATAGGTAAAGTGGGGTAAGTTGGGACACTTAAGCCTAAATGGTTCGAAACAACGACTGTAAGGTTTGTGTTTCTGATAAAACCTTTACTTTTAATATCACTGTGGGTCATGAGGAATTTTATTGTAACTACTTTGTGTATAAGTACCACATGCATATTAATTAGAAAGCGCGCTAAAAACTGTCCAGTTACCCCATTTATATATTCCCCCATTGGGGTAAGTGGGACACATACTTTGGGTAATGTATGCAATTAGGAAGTAGGATACACGACAAGAATATATATTCACGCCTGTTAATAATTGAAGAGTGTTTTTCAGAAACTTTAATATGACATAACAATAATAAAATATGATTATTAGATTTTTGCGCTCATAATTTTCACGTACTTCGAATAACATCCGAAAACTTCACTCTATATCGTTTAATGTACATAAATTGCCTATTTTATAGCATTTTTTGGTCTTAAAATTCATATTTCAGAAAATGTATTATTATCATAATAATTTGTGTATTATAATGACAATTGTTTTCTTATACTTTATATTTTTCTCCCACAATATCAACACAAATAAAAATAAACCTTGTAACCAGCTAATACATGTCCCCACTTACCCTAAGTGAACTTAATGTGGGGTAAGTGGGACAGCAGCAAATTAATTAGCTCATTTCATATAAGTTGGCATAATTTTGTTATAATATTTTGGCAACTTGCTGATAAAAACATATATCATAGATTAAATGTATAGACTTGAACTTTTCTCTTTTTCTCTACTTTTCAGAACACTATTTGCATTTTTTAGCAATTAACACCCTTAATTACGAATAATTCGGTCAATGTTGACCTTGATGACCTTTTACGCACTTCAAGAATAGAACTTACCCCATTTTAACCCTATATATGAAAATGCGGACATTCAAACATTTAATTATATCACCAAGACTCATCAAGATCAGAATTTTTTGGCACTATGCTTGTTCTCAAACTCGATATTGGGATTATCTACCAGAATGGCACAGCGCCATATGGGTATGGAGGAGATGCAACCCGGGTCCTCATTGCACTAAATATAACACAATTGAACTATCTACTGAAGATCGTGCACCTGTGTCCATTACGAAATCATATCCGAATTTGAACCCCAATGTAGTTTCCGATTTCACACCCCAGTGGTTCCAGGTGCATCAAGCTACAATACAGTGATTAACTCCAGTGAGAGAAAAGCGAGGGTAACTAAACAAATCAAACCATGTTCTGTTTGGAGATTAAATGCAATCGATATATATCCAGAAACTGTATATGTTTTTAAAGTAACAAACTCACACACAGTTTATTGATATCCGCCATATATGATAATTCCCTGGGGAAATCTGAATATATTTTGTAAGCATATAAACATTCAATTTCAGGATTACGTTGTTATTGAAGTGGGTCTGTTCAATGGGTGTCGCATCGTTTCTTAAAGCCTTAAAGGTTGCTTGTTCCGTTTTTGTCTATCGTGTTCTCCATTTTCTCTAGCTGATATGAGAGCCTGACACGTGTAACACTGACTATCAATTCCCCGTGGGAAACAGACTTGGGGTTTTGGTGCTCGACGCGATAATGCATCGTGGCACGCCCTATTCACTACTATGCTAATATTGGATGGGTTAAAACATGAAAAACGGTAGTTTTTTATCTATATCTTGAGAAAAAATGATTTGGAAAGCTGAAATGTCATGACACAATGAGAAAATACGGCCTTTCATCCTGAGATCAAAATTGTTACTACTTCTGATATCAAATAAATCAGGGGGTCCCACATAAGAATCGGAACAAGCAACCTTTAAGGTACACTAGCGTTCCAGTCGTTTCGGTTCAATCTTGAAGTAAAATTGGGCAAATGTCTCAAGATTGTCCCACCTTTTTGTAAAGATATTGTTGCAGTTGAAAGATCTTCTTCATACGACACGGAATTACTTTCATATAGGGCTTCTATCGCTTGGTGGGGAAAACGGGGCCATATCCACTCCCCTCTGTAAAAAGAAGATGCTTTTCATACCTAATTTCTGAATTTTGCTCTTCCTGTATTGCTTCTTATACTTTATGAAACGAAACAAAACGGACTCCTTGTACCCATTGGAGTACAAACTTTATTCCGCCATGCATCAAGATAACGGAATAAAAGTGTACATTGACCAATATGTGCAGTAAGCCCGTTTCCTTTCGTTTACCAAAACATGATGAGCCTAAATCATCAATATTATGCAATTGCTTCCTTGTATTAAGGTTTAAGATCAACAATTTTTGTGCCGCCAAAACGTATTTTAACTATAATTAATCCCAATTCCAAACGTAATTGGTATACCTAATTCGAAAGTTGCTATTCTCAATGCCTTAAAAATCCAAACAACCTAGGCTAGTTATGTACGCCCTGTACTAGGCATTCACACACCCACATGGCCTAACGCTCCTTTAGCTAGCGATCAATGCACATGCCCCCTCCCCAAATGAAGACATTCCTGAAGCGTGGATTGTAAGACGTTGTTCATATTTGTCCAAAGTGTTACATACAGATACTTTCAAATCTCATATTCATAATCATTGAATCCCCTGTTAGCTCTCAGTCTTAGCTTAATAAGGATGTTGTGAATTTGCAGTGCTATCAATACTCCTTAAACCTTTCGCACCGAATTTATTTTAGGATTTTCATTTTTGAACTGTCACCTAAAGACAGATCTAGATCTCTCGCATTGCAATTCACATGCAGTCTCCATGCCAAAACTCCGTGCCTGAAGTTGTAAAGCACATTAAAACATATAACATGAAAATTATAACCAAACTCATCTTTTGGATTGTTCACATTTGGTAATATGGATCCATGGGTGGCAAATTTGAGGGAAACCCTACTCAGATACACTAAAAGTGTTGAGAAGTGTTTTTTGGACATTTCGAGGGTGCTGATTACGAATATGCACCAACAAAATTGTCAAGTTGGTGGAAAGTGGATTTTTTTTTAATATAGCTTTATGACACCAGTGCAAGATCCACTAATGTGACTAAAGGGTTTAAGTGTTTTATGTCAATTTGAGAGTGTTGATTAAAAAGACACCTACAAACAACACCACATTGATGGAATGGATTTTAAAGGGACAATTTACCCGATTTTCCTTATTTTTTTAATATAGCGTATCAAACAGTGCGCATATCCACTTATTTGAATGAAAGGTTAAGAAGTGTTTTATGGCAATTTTAGTGCGTTGATTTCAAATAGACCCATACAAAAGCACCACATTGGTGGAAAGTGAATTTTAAAGGGGATGACCTGTGTCCTTATTTATTTTACATGCATTATCAAACATCCAGATCCACTAATTGATGTAGTTTCGTGAAGTGTTTTAGGTGAATTTGGGGAGGCGTTATTTTTTGAATATACACCAACCAAATCACCCCACATTGGTGGAAAGTTGAATTTTAAAGGGGAAATTTTCATTTTCCTAGTAGTTTTGAAAAAAAAGGATTATCAGGGGTACTAAATAAGTTGATAGCACATAGAGGTCATCTGAGGACGGGCTGTCTTGATTATCATGTTCATGTATGTTTTGTCTAAACCTGGTCTTCAAATATTCCAGGAGTTCCAAAGAAGGATCGTATGTTTTCATCAGTTTCCGAGAAAAATAATGTATTTTTATAATACTTCATGTAATTAAATCATTAATTGTTTACCAAAGTTAATAGAATTGAAAGAAAACTGTCAGAAACTTGTTTTAGTGTCTAGAGTATTTATTTATGCTTTTAAAAGTGGGTTGGGCATAAATAGCAATCAACAATTTTCTTTTAGACCAATCAAAATGCAGCTTTTTTACAAAAATATTTAAATTTTTGGTGACTCCTATTAAAAGGGACGCATCCTAGCTTTTTCATGCAACCCAATTTCTGAGGAAAATTTTATGCCTCGGACAAAAACTACACTCATTCCCAGATCATTATCTGTTTACGTTTGGTAATTTTAAAACCATATTTACGACAGGGGAATAAGGCTTTACATTATTTCAAAGAACTTATTCTTTTCCCGCCTTTCTACAGAACATTCACCTACAATCATAATAATTATCTTGTTTAAGAACTATTATAACATTATTGCATTTAGAGTGTCATCATTTCGAAGAACAAGGG
This sequence comes from Ophioderma brevispina, assembly GCA_023653785.1. Lineage (NCBI taxonomy): Eukaryota > Metazoa > Echinodermata > Ophiuroidea > Amphilepidida > Ophiodermatidae > Ophioderma > Ophioderma brevispina. The sequence continues at coordinate 11,194 of JAMKCH010056823.1, read as the reverse complement.
CAATTAAATATATGATCCAACAGGGACGTGTACAGCGGGGAAGGGCATCCCCCGTTGGAATTCCCTTCTTGCCCCATGAAGCAAGGTAAGTACGGTTTCATTGGGGAATGTGTGTTGTTGCCCCCCCCCCCCCCATGCTCTTGCCCCTCCTGCCTGCTCCTCCCCAAATGAAAATATCTGGTTACACCACTGGATAAAAAAATGTATTTCAAAAGGTCCAGCCCTAAAAATGTTCATTTTTGGTTAGTGGTTCTCAGATATGGTCCACTAAACAATAACTCAGCAAAAAAGACTTGTCCACAGAGCATCATATTTCTTAAAGTATTGTTCTGACGTCTCGTGTACGCCTAAGGTCAGAAACACCTTTCAAACAAATAATGAGGCCTTGGCACAGTTGTTTGAATTATATATAATAAACAGTTTTTAATGACTTACTTGATTTGGTTCAAGAATTTGGTATGTCCAAAACATTACATAAATAATTTTTTAAATCATCCAATTACACCAATTTATATAACCTGATACTTAATGTTCCAAAAGAGGCGTGTGTTAGTTCAACGCTGCTCATGTCCTCTCAGCGAAGACTCCACAATTACAGGCACATTTATACAAAACGGCAGGTAATATAGTCCAAGGGAATCTTCTCAGTCCTGAAGGTAATCTTTGCCTTGCAGTTCAAGATGACGGGGCTTCCCTGACGACAAATGGTCCACAATAATAAGTCTAACAGGTAATATACCACCATCAGTCCTGTCGCTTATGTCCTCATATAGGACCACTAACTTGAATCCCTTTTGATTTAGCTATCAAGCTCCCGCGGCATCCAAAGTATTAATTCCTGGCACTAGATGTAGAACTCAAATCTACCTTATTGCAGAGTAAAACTAGCTATAATTATACGATAGCTCCAGAGCACTAGTTCAGCTCCTGATTTCAACTTCTGGCAGAGAGGCCCTTCCAGTGATGTATCTCATGCATAGAACATAACCTACCTAGCTGACCACTTGAAATTCATCACCCGAATTAACATCACTTCCATATCTACTTTTGGGGGGAATTCCCTAGGTTCTGCAATGTTTTTGAATCTCAAAACATAACAAGTTTTATAGTTTTAGCAGCCTTGGGGAATCCCCACGTCCCTATTGTGCATCTAAACAGGATGCAGCTTGCAAAACAAACTAGGGTATTCCCCTGTTCTCTCTTTTATAGTAACAAAGTAGCTTTCCCATGAGAAATCTTTTTCAAATAAAATTGAGAAAATAATATTTTTAAAGTTTAATCAGGAAAATGGGGCACTATAACGTATAGTCCCACATGCAGAAGCAGCTCCCGACCCACTCTATGGTGCCGCCGTTTTCGCATGAGGACACCAGTTTGTCTTGGAGAATTTGCTCGGCTTCCGGTTTTGACAATGCCCGCTCACCTAATTTCCTAAGTGGCTGGGCGTTTGTGTTGCTCATTTCCCAGCTTGTCATGGCTGTAAAGGGTCTCTCCTTTTACAGTCCCTAACTCTATCCATGCTCCGGCTGGAGTTAATTCATTGTTACCAGCTTTCACTGGTTTGTGCTCAGGGGCTGGATTTTCACTAACAAGGAATTTAGTCTCCCCTGAAGAGAGAGATGACCTCAAAATTCCTCTAATTTTGAGAGAAAAGTATTCCTCTAAATTTGGGACCAAGTCACGCTCGACACTCTTCCTATGTGGGAGTATTTTGACTCATGACCTGCTCACTGTTTTCCGTGAGGCTTTTGGGTCATTGACTAGATGTACTGACATGTGGAAAATGTCTATTTCATCATCAAACTTATCACTGTACAGGCACCTGGGAAAACTATGGATCTGGGAGTACTTTCCCCCCTGCCAATTCATTCCCTACGTGACCAAATTTTGCCCGACTTCTTTTGGAGGAAGCCAGCGATCAAAAACATTTGTTCCTTACAGCGGGCAAGTCAACATGGGTTGGTCTCATTTTCTGACAGACCTGACTTTTTTCACTGGCCTCTTGCATTCATAGGCTTTGAGCCTGCCTGCTTAACTGTCTACTCATACATCTGTCTAATGACATGGGCGAATATATTTCTCGGGCTGTACCAATGAACACTGACTGTAGTAACAAGGTCCAAAACTCCTTGGGCCATTTCAAGCTAGTAGCAATTTTCTCAAAGTGTAAGAAGGATTTGTCTACTCTTGTTCCTGAAATTTGGAACCAGGCGAATTATTTTTTCGCAGTGCATCAAAACCAGATGGCTTGGAAAAGTTTGATGAGCTAGCCGTTGTTTCATTTTCTAACTCTAGCTGAGGCTTCTAGACCTTTCTGTTCATCTCCATTTACATTTCCTTGTTGTTTCATTCATTTTGCATTTCATTTACTTTGTTGCATCTTTTTTGCATTTGCATTTGCACAATTTCTTTCTCTAATTCCACATTGCAATTTTTCTTTTTCCATGGCCATTTGCATTTCAATCTCTTTTAGTTTGACTGCATAGTGCCCTGTTCCAGAACCCCTTCCCATCCTATCCAAATCTGAACAAGCCAAACATCTTCATGGACAATTTTCAATCAAATTATTTTTGATGACTTGCTTCTCACAGCATGTTTTTGCCTCAAGTCCTAAATGCTTTACTAGTTTCCATTAATCAGGCTATCTCAGCTCATCAAACTTTCCCCAAGTTTATTTGCCCTATGAACACTTCTGGATGAAACTCCATTGTGATTGTAACTCTACAACACATTATACTAACTTTAACCAAACTACCATGGTAGTACAGTAAGACACACACAATTTTTATGCCAAAATGTGCACATGTTTACATATTTTCCACACTTTTTTGTTGTGTAATTTTTAACAATAAGGCTCAAATTTTATCTCAATTTCAAGTCCCAAGGGACGAGCCCCCAATTCTGGTTATGACGTCCTCGTGTACGCCTAAGGCAGAAATACCTTTCAAACACAAATAAATGAGCCTTGTGCACAGTGATATCTGAATTATATAATAATAAACAGTTTTAAGATTTTACTTGATTTGGTTCAGAATTTGGTATTCCAATAAATTACATAAATCAAAATACACATTACAACACAATTTATATAACTGATACTTATTTCAAAAGAGCGTTGGCAGTCACGATGTGGCTATGTCCTCGCAGCGAAGACTCCAAAATGACAGCGCACAGTTCCTACAAAACTCAGGTATAATTCCAAGGGAATCTTCTCAGTCCTGACGGTAATCTTGTCCAGCAGCTCAAGATGAGGGGCTTTCCCTCGACGACCAATGGTCACAATAAAAAATCCAGGTAATATACCACCATCATCTGTCGCTCATGTCCTCATATAGGACCACAACCTGATCCCTTTTTGTTCCAAACTTAGCTCTTTGGCTTAAAAGACGACAGCGACAATTTAGCTAGCAACTCCGGCGGCATCCAAAATAGAAATCCTGGCTATATGTAGAACGCAAATCTACCATTATTGTAGAGTAAAACTAGCTATAATTATACTGTATACTCCCACTCATTCAGTCTGATTTCAGCTGCTGGCAGAGAGTCCTTCCAGTGATAGTATTGTTACTACTCACAGATTAAATCCCTTTCTAACAATAATCATTACTCATTTCATGCATAAACATAACCTTACACAGCTTACCAATTTGGAATTCATCACCCTTTACCTCACTTCATATATATTTAACTTTGTGGGAATTCCCTAGGTTCTGTAATGTGGGTTTAACTCAAACATAAACAATTTTCTAAGTTTAGCATCCTTGGGGAATTCCCCCTTCCCCTATTGTGGCAACTAAAGGTTGCAGCTTGCAAAACAAACTAGGGGTATTCCTCTTTTCTCTCTTTTATAGTAAACCAAAGGTGCTTTTCCGCATGAGAATCTTTCTCAAATACAATTGAGAAAATAATATTTTTAAAGTTTAATCAGGAAAATGGAGGCCATATAACATATAGTACACATGCAGAAGACAGCTCCCGACCCAAACCTCTACCCGACTACACAAGTCCGCATTTTTTTTCAAATCGCCAAATCTTGTTCAAACTTACAAACTTTTAAACATTTTTATACCGACTGGGGATGATTAGAATGCGAGTTTCCCCGTCGGTAACGAGACAGGGATTCCTGAAACGTCTAGCAGGCTACAGCATCATGAAATCACAGATCAAGCATGTTTGATTGACGATGTCACTTGTTCAGTCCCCGAGTCGTCCGCCGACCTTGAAACCGTCTGTGACGATCTGGGACTGAAGAAGTTGCGTCGCCCATTAAACAGGATTGATCTGGTTTATTTTCATGATGCTGTCCGCGTACTGCTATTCTTTCATCATTCCCTGGTCTGGTTGACGACGGGGAAACTCGCATACTAATCATACCTGGTCCGGAATAAAAATGGTAATTTTGCAAGTTTGAACCAGACTGTTTAGCCCGATTTTGAAAAAAATGCGGTCTTGTGTGGTCGTGTCAGAGTTGGGTCGGAGCTGTCCCCTTCTGTGTGACCGTACCTTTAAGCAGGAAATCCTCAATGCCCAATCGAGCAAGTCATGTCCTATTCCCCCCCCTCGTATTTAGCACAACTGCATACTATGATTCATATTGAAAAGCCCGCTTTCCAAAACAATTTATGTGTACTTATCGTTCCATCATGAAATGGAAAGTCTGCAGTTGTGCTGAAAACCAGTTTTCTGTCTTGGGTCGAGTCAGAGGCACTGTAAAAATGAAGGCCATTACACATTTAAAGACATTTTTACAGTTCCTACTCCCTCTTTCCCGGTGGTGGTGGTTGGGGCAACTCAAGATAGACCCTCTTTTTCTAACTTTTTTTTTTTTGTACACATGACCCACTTTTTGTGCTGCTTTCCTTACCTTTTACCCAATAACCCCCCTTTTAAAATCTCAGATACCAATAAACCCCCCATTTTCTTCTTCCGCTACCCCCCCCCCGCCCACCCCCCCCCCACCTTTTTTCACAAGTTTTCCATAAAAGTATCCCCTTTTTAAACAATTTTTAACAGCCAAATTCAAAATTTGCAACATGCTACGCGCACATTTTTGAACAATTTTTAATTTTCATGGCAAGCAGTTTAATAATTCATGGCAAATTGAATTCTGGAAGAGACGCACTCCAATTGAACTTCAGGTTGTTACTTCATGGTCCCCTTTCTTAAAGTTACTATGAATGAAACCCATTCTATCAGGCTGTGTACTGAATGACCCCTTTATTTTTGGGACATTTTACCTGAAGGCCCCTACTTTTCACCTGATGACCTAGACAAACCGTCATTTCAATCGGCCAGTGCCCCCGGACCTTTTTAGACTGAAGATCAAGACCTTGAAACGCATACAATCAAACTCGTTTGTTATCACGTAAAAGAGCTGTAACTAAATTGCGCCCTCACTTGAAAGACAGACTGGGGTCCAGTACTTTATTTGACATGTCGAATTAGAACTTATTGTTTCAAAAAGAATATTAGTGCTACTATTTGCGTACTGATTCCTGTCATGGTTAAAAGTGTCCACCATTCATGTCAATAATATTCACCCACTTTATGCTTTACTTCCCTAGTCTTAATCTGGTGTACCCCGTTAAATCAGGTAGCGGTAGAGGTTTCATACATTTGAAAAAAATATCAAAGTTTAATATCCTGACCTTGAATTGACTTTTACTTTTCTTGAAGATGTGCATACTTGTATCCGATTAAAAAAAGCTATGGTTATCATAAAATCGGGTAGTGGCCCTTTAAAACAAGAATTTCACCATTTCCACCAACTATCATTTTCCCTGCGCAGATTTGCACCTCACACCCTCGAATTGACCTAAAACACCTCTCAGATCTTTTAGTGTATCTTGAGTAGGGTTCAACCTTATTTTTAGCCTTTTAGGCTTGACGGATCCCCTAGTATATCTGAATGTATTTTCAAGTATTTATTTATTTGCAAGAAACGCTCAGGCGTTCTCTCGGTTCGAAAGGCTTAATGTTATTTTCAGCTCTTCTATTCTACTCTTCGCCCGCCTTTAATCACAAGTATCCTTCAACCGTAATTTAAGTTTGCTTTATGCTACCAATTCCTCTGTGTACCTTAAAAATTGCAAATGCCATAGTAGTTTAAATCAATGACTATTTCCCCATTGTACTAAATTGAGGAAATTCTAGCTGCTGAACTACGATGCGAGTGTAGTTTCATGCTCGACAGCACTGTTGGATATTTTGAAAAGAGCCCGGAAGGTTTTGCAAAGAGTGTGCTTATCAAAATAACTCTCGTTGATTTCGTTTTAATACATGTTTTTTAGCAACGTAAATAGTCTCACCGAATGTTATCGATAGTTAAGCACTAGTTAATTTCATTTCACAGCGCTGCTACTTTATTTAGTTGTTAATTACATTTGACTTGCTAACTACTTCTCGGGCTTCATAACAACCATTATTAGTATAATTATTCAGCGACGTAACCGCTTGAGTGTCAAGAGCAATCACACATCTTTCTTATTACACACTGAATAAATACACGCACCTTCATGTCGATATTTTCTTGATGTAACGTGCCCACGTCCCGCCTGCGTGTATTATTTTATTATCAACTTCCTTGACATCATCATAAATCGTAGGTGCAGTGATTTCTTATATCTTATACTTAATAACACTCTGCTCCATCTATCTTGTTAACTGTTGAATGCTGTCAATTTTCATATTCCAGTATGACATTTTACAAGTCATTTGTCTATGTTCGCAGATTGAATCTATCTTTAGATACAAATTATTATCAGGATATTGCGGTATGGCGGGGTAGCTGGATTTTTTTTAGAATATCACTAGCATATTTTAGGAAAGTAGTAAACCTAGCAAATCTCTCATAGGTTAAGCCTTGCCCTTCTATCTTTTAAATTTACGGACCAAGGAATTAAGGAATTTGCCACAGTGGTTAAGAAATTGGATAAAACCAAGGTAAAACGCCTGCAACCTGCAGCAAAGTCTTACTCTCGATTTCAGGAAAAATCACAAGATATTTTTAGTGGAAAAAAATATTTAAAAAAATACATACCGCAAGGCTGACCTGCAAATGCAGTGTTTTTTTTTTCAAACTAAGCCATATTTGTTGTTAAAGTCCCGAAAGTGTTGTCTTAACATTTGTGTTTCTATTGAGGTAAATACTGAGACGCCAGACTGCACAGAGTACTTTCAAGATGCGTTGTAATTCTATTTTTGATTGGTGCTATAACGTCTGAAGACAGTAGATTATGACATTAAGTGCGATATCATCGTCTCCCTTTTCGTTTGAAATGCTTGATTCCTGCAGTCTCTCGAGTACTTAATTGTGTATCGCAAACTTAAACTAGCCACGATTTACCAATTTACTGCAAAATATCCATACCCTATTCAATAGTCACATCTATATAAGCTTATATACAATCTAACTAAGGTGCTTGCAAATTCTTAAGAATTCATTTTGTTTTACGTACATAGTTGTCAAATTATTTCAAATTGGGTTCAAAATTTGACTCATGGAACGTTTACGTTTACCCTGACCAAACCAGTCTACAGTCACGTCAAGACTTATAGATAAGCTTTTACGAATTGTAGTTACAACATGACCATTAACTTAAAACGGCATAACTAACAATAATTGCATTAGATTGGATGCGAACATTAATTAAAACTAAATCGTTGGATACTTTAAATGACCATATATGTATATGTTTCTTTGTTCTATTTATCACATTTTAGCGTCTCAATCTTAATCTCAGAATGTAACTTTATTATTATGATTGAATACACAATAGTATATGAAATGAGGGCTATATCAATTACTAAATGCTTTGTTTTAATCTTTGCAATCTTTTCAGGCTATTGTCATTTAACCAATCTAGTGTGAATAATTTTAAGCATTCAGCGCTAACCTAAATTTCTTTCGACCATCACCCCCCCCCCCCCCCCCCCCCCCCCCGTCAAATGCCCATGCCATGTTCATTGGTTGTGACTTTACTCAAGCTTATGAACCCAACCTCGATGAAGATATAAATAACCAGCAAAACTAATGCAAGGCCCGCTTCAAAACTGAACCAGCGTCACCGTTTGCTCGATGGTGATATTTCTGGTTGGAACAGCTGTATTCTAAACAAACAAACAGGATTCAAAAGGCATAAAAACAAGTCAAATACCGATTGGGTTTGAAGCAACTCCTAACATAGTAAAAATATCAACTTAAATCTAGGTAGTGTTGCAAAAAGAATAATAAGCATAACAGTTTCCTTTTAACGTGTTAATATATAAATATACGTACCATGGTTACGTTTAACTAACGTCTAGCTATTGATGAGATATTTCCTATAGTTGATCAAAAAGGCTATATCCATTTGGCTTTTTGTCAAAGTAGCTCCTTTTTAAAAAATGCCGCGTCTCGCATTCCAGGCCTTGTTGAATCAAGTTATTCTATAGGTTAGCACGGAAAGCTATTGATACGAATGAAATGGATTAAAGAATGCGACATTTTTCCAAATGTCATAGAACCATATAGACCATGCTTACAGAAAGAAGAATTGCATTGATCTTCTTAGTATTTGTACATGTAGGATTATATATTGGCTTATGATTACAGCTACATGTATTGTATTGGGTTCGGCTAGCACAAGCCGAATACATTATAAAGAAATAAATGATTCAGAAATTAAAATTGTGAGATATGTACACCAGTTACCCCCACGTTGACACCATATCAAAAGTGTTTAATTTTTTCATTAGTACTTTTCTCCGGAATTTATAAGTTTAACATGTTTAAGAAATGCAGTCTGGTAGTCAAATCCGGGAACGTGATTACCGCGACACAGCAAAGAATCGTATATCTAATTGATTCCCATTAATGAAATGAGTGAAGTGATGATCGAAACATGCTATACTAAACGTCCACTGGACTAATTTTGGTTTCGTGATTGGAAACATAGTCCAAATTCTGGGTCTTTCTGGATATGTTTAATCTGTGCTGTACTTTTGCAGAATTTTACGAGGTCAAAAGGTTGCTCTAAATTTGCAAAACCAAAAAGAAAAATGTTATGGTGTTGTAGTCACCAGTGGCGTACCAGCGGTGGCAGGGGGGCGCAGCCCCCCCAAACAAAACCCTTGCCCCCCCTCAGCCCCACCCACCAATGAACTGACTTTGTGTCAGGTCAATGGAGAAGACACAAATTTGCCCCTCAAAAAAAAAGCCTTGGCACCCCTTCAACCCCACCATTTGCAAGGTCTGGTTACGCCAACAGAGTCACTGGAGTGTGAGACAGAGATGAGGTGACATCAGTATTTATAAACACAAGTTAGCACCTGGTCTACGGCCTGGTAGAGGTGGAAAGGAAAATGCCATGCAGGTAACATCATTCAATAGCCTTATCACGCCTGATTTTTTTGATCCGCGAATTTTAAAAGCACAAGCCCGGCGATCTCACACATACTGGCCGGGCGTGCTTTGTCGTTCTGGCAACTCATCTATAGTTATCTGCTTGGTGAATAGAGCATCAACCCAGAAGGTTTTGGTTAGAGAAACGAGATTACCAACATCTAAACACGGGAAAATTCAGAGAAAAATAGAACTTTTGCACATATGAAGCGCCGGGACCCGTTGTGCGGTTAGCCCCAGGAGAGGGGTAAAGTTACTATGGGGGTCAAATGTTTGAACTGCATCTAAATCTACTATAATATAGCTCAAATTATACTTAGGTAAGCAGGAGTAAAAACGTCAATTGGGGGTCACACGCATGTGGTGCTTCCTTTCCAAGATATTTGGGAAAAATAGGCTAAAGGTCAGTTGTTTATTCAAGAAAGGTCACTCGTTGCATTACCCAGATTTGTTTGTAAAAATTTTTTTAAATGTGTAATGAGGCTTGAATCCAAATATGAAATGCTTTTGAACTTTCGGATCTCCTGTTGTTATAATGGAAGGGGTAAAAAATCCCTGTAGGACTCTATGGGGACGGGGACATTATACACCTCCCTATGAAAGGACCAACCCTATTCCAAAAAAAAGCGTTTAGAATCAGTTCATTAAATATGTTTTTAATATTTTTTACAAAGAATCTTGGTATTACAATTGTGACTTTCTTGAATTAAACAAACATGACCTTTGCCTAATTTCCCAAATATCTTGGAAGGAAGCACCACACACATGTGATCCAATTGACTGTTTTACTCTGGTAACCTAAGGAATAATTTGAGCTATATTATTAGATTTAGAAACAGTTACAATATTTGACCCCCATAGTAACTTTACCCCTTCCTGGGGCTACACGAACAACGGGTTCTCCGGCAGACTTTCATTATTCCAAAAAGTTATTATTTTTCTCGAATTTTCCCGTATCAGCTATTGGTATCTCGTTCGTCTAACCAAAAACCTTCTGGGCTGACGGTCTAGAAGTGAGAACTTATACGGTACTTTTATTGAATCAGCGTTTTTTTTTTTTTTTTTTTAAAGTTGTGATTTTGTATAATTTTATCTGCAATTAACTCTAATGAATACTAACGTTTAATAGATTCAATCACCTATAACACTAACTGGCTTAAGGAGTGAGCCCGAATGCCACGGTGACAACTAGAATATATGTCGTGAGACTCGTTGTGAGTAATTGAGTAGCCGTTAACCTTTGAGGGTTTAAGAGCCGGTTTAAGCACGTACTAAAAATCTAATTAGGTTGAGATAACTTGAGAATGGTTTCTGACTTTGGTTTGTACATCCGTGGGAACCTTCACGTTCCGAGGTGAATCATACAGAACTAAAATGTAATTGTTTTGTCAAAAACCCAGAGGGTGTTTTGAATCAATCCAATGAGCAAGGCATGTGCCTATAATGTACAAACACATGTCAGTACTTAGGGCTAAAAAGTGTCCAACAGGTCAAGAAGCACAAGACATTTCTGATCATGTAAACAAAAATCCCTAAGTCCTAACGCTTTGTAGGATAAAATGGGCGTAAAGTCCGGGTTTTTATTGGTAAGAATGAGGATTTTGGGGATCACATGAACTATGATGTGAAATTCCCAAAAACTGGCATTGTGGGATGACTCAATACACCCTCTGGGTCAAAACCTATGTATGATAATCACAAGATTCAATCAAAAAATTTCATATTTAAGATTTCTTTTACTGGAACGATCATTTTGGACGAATGATTCCCCCCCCCCAAATACACGGCAATCTTAGTTTCAAAATATTCAAA